>JAVSBS010010671.1:0-25914 GCA_033124195.1 Coracias cyanogaster
CAGTAAACAAACAATTGCTCTGCACCTCCCACCCCGCCCACCCCCCCCCCCCAAAAAAAAAAAAGCCCTTTGCAAGCAGAGAACTTAGAGCTGCAATAGAGATTGTCACAGGGAAAAACACACCCACTGTTCAGGGCCTCCAAAGCAAAGGTAGGTCTATGCCTGCCAGACCTGATGTTTACAGATGTCACTTCTTTTTGTACAACTCTTCTATCCATCATGTTCCTTCTCTGTATCTCCCTGCTGTCCCATTTTCCCAGTCTGATTCTTGAGATTTTTCCACCAGCCTCTCTCCTCAGCTTCAACTTCAATGCAATTTTCTGTAATACTTCAGTTCCTCTCTTGGGTCACCCAACAATAGCAAACACAGAGATACCAGATTTGTGATTCATTGTGGAGACATGCAGAATGCTATATACCTGCTCTGCTAATCTCGTTCTTTCTAAAAGCAGGCTGAGATAGTGATACTAATAAGGATTTGAACATCTGAATCATTTGAAGATGAGAAGCTGTGCATAATTCAGTGTTCAGCTCTGAAGAAAGACAACGGGAATTGCAGCGTTATGTCCTGACATGTACATTCACACCCACACATCACACATCTCGTTGGTTTAATTTCAGATTTAAGAGATTAAAAGGGCGGTCTTTAGCTGGAGAGATGCAAAATAGGCTTCTATTTCTAGTACCTCCATAAGGTATTGTAAAAATGAGTGAGTGTAATTGTGATGGAGGAGGTTTTCCACTAAGAGAATATACTTGTGTTACTGTTTTTCTATGATTAATTACAAATCTGTCAACTTGACTTCTTAAGCAGCTAGTAATAAAAAATCAGCATTCGTATGTGATACTGAACAAAATAAAATTCAGTGAGGAACCAGAGGGTTTTTCATATTCCTAAAAGGAAAACTATTTTAAACGTTCTGGAAAGTACTTTCACCTTTTCCTTTTCATTTGTTTTGGCTGTTTTTGAGGCTTTCATTCTCCTAATGATGACCAGAGGCAAAAGCAGATGACAGAAGATTCTTATGTCAGGTAGAGCAGGTTCTGCTGATCACAGATGAGAGACTTAATTAAAGCCCTGTCACTCGAATGGTGCAGTTGTCACACAGGAGAGATTCCTTGACACAGAAATATTTGTACAGTCTGTTGGTGGAAGTTCAGGGACAAGCACCCAGGTTTGCACCCACAGGTAGTTTCCACAGCAAGTGTTAATGTCAGTTCATTGTGAAATTTGAATGCACCAATCAATAAAGTAACAAATTTAAGTCAGACTATTGTTCCCAAGAGAGAGAAGTTTATGGCCTGAAGGAAGACAAATATTGTAAATCCAAGATAATCTGATCCTGGAAATATTTTTATAACAGGCCTGTAAGGCTTTTAACTCAGGTTATCATTTCCTGATAAAGAATGAGATAGTTACCACTCTCTGAAGTGTGAATTTTAGATTGATTCTTGAACTTAAGTAATCCTGCAACTAGTTTTAACTCTTCTTTTAATTTTAAAAGTTTATTCTCAGTAATGTATTTGAGACTAATTTTGAATAGCCAGTTCAGAACCTGGAATGGTAAAAAAATTCTGCCTTCGGAGAAGTGGAATACTACATTTATAAGAGTTGCATATTAAATCTGTGTAATACATTGTTCTAGTTACCATGACTACCTCTAATAAATGTTTGTATACCTCAGCAGTGTCTACATCCAGTTAAAAACCACTTACTGACATTTGCTTCCTGCTGCATTTGGCACAATAAACTGAAGCCAGGAACAATTATGATTTTAAAGGAAACAGATATCGCATGTTCACACTTTGAAACCTGTTTTTTCAAAATCCCAGGTGGTTAGAGTAGCACTACACAATTAGAGCATGCACAATGACTTCAGTCATTTATGGAGCAGCCAGTCGGAGGGCTGCTGCCCAATTTGCACATACAAACACATGCTCAGGCGAGCTTTAGTGCCCAGCTCGGTAGCACTAGCTGTGTTAAAGTACAGATTCCTATGCAACCTGAAGCACAAAAGGTTTTCTAAGTCCTACTTCATGTGTGATATTTTTTCCTGGAAATACGACAGGCAATGGATACAAGTTGAGATGGGACTTTAGTAAAAACTTCTTCACGAGAAGGGCAGTGCAGCACTGGAGCAAGGCTGCCCAGAGGAATGTGGGATCTTCATCTCTGAAGGTTTTCAGGACTTGGCTAGACAATGTCAAATGCTGCAGACATTTAGCTGGTTCTTAATCTCCTGCCCAGGAGGAACTGAACGTCTTCTGGCTCAGAAGATGGCACAGAGATAAGACAAAAGTGTGTCACTTTTTCTAGGGATTTGTGAGGTACTGATGTTATCTGCCTCTTGCAGTGCAAAACTTCTGAGTTATAAGGTTAGATGCATTGGATAGGTTTACTAGGATTGGACGTCAAAGCTTCTATAAGGGTAGACTGTTACTGACAACTAAAAGAGACTGTGAGTAAAGCATGTCCAAAAAGGAGCAGCTCTTCTGAGTAAGCTCAATAAATCTTTGGGTGTCTGGAATGCAATGAGAAGGGGAATATGCCTCTGTGGAACAAGGCCAGTCTTCCATTAAGTGAATTTTGCTGTGCTGGACTGATGCGAATTTGCAGTGTACATTTTGATGGGAAGAAACCATCATTTTAATTGAAGTGTTGGTTTTGTTTTAAGTCTCTCAGGCACTGCAATGCCCCTTACAGAAAAGTTAATCTTTGGGCCACAACTTCTTTTTACTTAGTCAGAAGCAAGTAATTCCAAAAGTTTGATAAAGGTTACATTAAGAAGCACATAGAACAGGCATTTTATCTGTTTTCAGAAATACTTACTAGCCTCAAAAAACACTTAAATTGTAGATTTAATCACTTGTGTATAAAGTTTACAGAAAAATAAACAAATCCTGCAGATCCAATATACTTAGCACACTCGCTAACTAGAAGACTGGTCACCAATGTGGATCCATTGATCCATTTTAGGGCTTCCTATGTAGAAATCTTCCAGTAGCCAACTAAGCAGAGGTGGCAAAGCAGCATAAAAATTGTTCAAACACTGTCCAGCACTTACTCTTACGACCGAACTGCAGCACTGGATAGAAAGATATTGTTAATACATTTGTAAAATTAAAAATGTACTTAATATTAGTGTTGTTCCAAATATTTTTTGATCCTTTCTCTAAATCCTTCCTCACAAATCCTTCTGTTTCCTGTCTTCTATTCTCAGCCAAGACACCCCTTGCAAAAGTGAGCTTGGAATCTCTGGTGCCACCAAATCATACACCTTTTCATTCACCTCTCCCTGATCCCTGATATTTCTGGCTCAGTGCAGTTCTTCCTCTTTCCCAGACCTCAATTTTCCAATACAACCCACCTACCTCAGCTGTTTTTTGGCAGAACGGGGACAGCGGGAACTGGCAGCTGGCAAGCAGCAGCCCCCAGCAGATGCTCAGCGAAGGGAAGGAAGGAAATTCTGCAGCAAATAGTGCAGATGGAGCCTGACCCTATTGTGTTCACTTGGCCCTGCCATTCAATGAACAAATCCTTTCCCTAGCCCTGAGTAGCTCTTTCTGTGGCTGCTGCAAAGCTAAGGCTAGTCAACAACTCATTACACAACTGGACACTAAGAGTTTGCTTTCTTAAATATCAGATTTGCCACAGGTTTTGGTTGTCATGAGGAGCAACAGCTTCTGCACCTATGAAGAAGCAACCCTTAGAAACAGTAAAATAACGGGAAATTGTTAAGAGTTACTTTAAGAAGGTGTTAGGTAGGAGGCATTCCAGATGAAAATGTCTAAACTTTTTTTTTTTAATAAACACAGCTATCTTATTGCTGCAGATTCCTGGCAAGCAAGCAAGGTGCACAAGCGTATATTACACATAATATGCAATAAGCTGTGCTACCAAGCAAAAAAAAACAAACCAAAAAGTCTAGACTCTACCTTCAAAATACATCAGAAGAAAGCTTTTATATTGAATCGCAGTGTTACATGCTCATAAAATTCCCTCTAAGACTATTTATTAAATGATGTTTTCTAGTCAGCCTTAACCTACAACTTCCTGTTTACTTAGAATTGTAGAATATGATTTCTTTTCAGTCTTGTGTTTGTTTTCTTTTCTTTTTTCTTTTTTTTTTCCGAATTATTTCAATGACTTGTAAAAGCTGATATGGAATTTTGTTCCAAGGAAGAAGCTAATGAAGGCGGAAGATCTTGATTCCTTACAGAATTAGAAAACTGTGTCCATGGAAACAAAAAGAGAAGTAAAACCTGAAGATCCCCTTTTCTTCTCTGCTGCATGACGTGATGAGAAATAATCAGTGTAGTGGTATCTGAAGACAAATAATTTGTTGTAGCAACTCCAAGACATGAGGTGTGAGGAAACTAGCAACAGACAAGCTCCAAATGATGACACATTCTCAAAGGTAACACCTGCCATTTCCCCAACTGCTGTGTCTTGGCATGCAGCTTTGCAATGAGTATCCCTAAGCTCTTGGTCTGTAGGATTGTATTGGTTTTGTAGCTACCAGTTCTGTACAAAAACAGGAATTCGTTTTGGTACCAGCTCATGGAAATATGCCATGATAGCTCCTTAAACCACAAGCTAATACATTACCATAACTTTATTACCATAACTTTAATGTTGCTAATATCCCAAACATGGTTCCTCACACAGCAACTTATGTTTTATTTGTTATTGTAATCTAGAAGGTTATAGCACATTTTATGAAGATATGTTAGCAAGCCTGATATGGGGTGGCTTTTTTCTCCAACTGTTTTTTTTATCTTCCCAGATTCTTTCATGTTCTATTGAGAACTGTATGCACATACTAGTTTGCTCTCTCTAGAGAACACTGTATTTATAATATATGTAAATTATTATATATATAACATTAATTCTTTGTTTAAAGAAACACCATTTTAACAGGATAACTTGTCTTTCTAATTTCCCTTTGACATAACTCCAAACAGCTTTGTATCATCTTCCTTACTCTTCATTTAGAAACATTGGCCTTGCATCCTTTTACTATTCCCAGAGAATACAGACCTGCTTTCCCCCTCTTTTTTAATAGGTTGGTTTTTCTGTATCACTCTTGGAGCAGTCTACTGAACCTTCTCTGTTGCCACAGATATAAGTTAACTGCCTCTCCTTTAATAACTTGTGGCAGCCCTTTCATTTTCAACCTGTGAAGGTTTATATCCATTTGAGGAATTTGGAGGAATGATTTAGCAAGCATAGTCACAGCTAAGAAATATGAGTCACACTGAAATAAAATAGGCACACCCCACACACATACACACGCATACTGGTCATGAACAGGGCATTTTGATTTAATTTTAGTGACCAAAGGCTAAGCCTCATCACCTACTCCAGGTAGGGTCTCAATGTCAAAACTTTCATTTCTTCCAGACTAAGACCACAGGGACAAAAGGCTCAAACTTCATTTTGACCAGTAGCAACAAACTAAATGCTCAGGCTTCACAAGACTACTACATAGCTACTGTTTTTCTCTTTACTCTATCAACCCTGTCCAACCATTCCTTCCTTCTTTCAACTGTCTTGGTGCCCTCTGTAACAGCAACCCTGCTCATTTAAAATGCAGAGCCCATTTATCCACCTGTATTCCCTGATTGCCACACCGGTAGTGATCTGAAGCCTGACTCTATCTCAAAATAATCTGAATAACTAGATGAAGTGCAAGTCTAACAAATGGTTATCACAGGAACATCAGTAAGGTCTTCTCTGATTTAAAAATCAGTCTCTTTTTATTCATCCTCCCAACTGACTAGTACTGAGCAGGAAATAACTGAACTAGAGCAAAAGCGATGGCAGTTTTCTATTAAATTATGCTGGGTAGCTTGAGCTAACTTGGTTGGAAAAAAAAAAAAATCCTTGCCTAGAATTGGCAAGGCTTCAGAATTATCTTCTAAGTGCACCAAAACAGCCTATCTACCCCATGGTAGTGATTAATTTCCTCTGCATAGACTTCAGCATACATCTCCTGAAAGAAATGAATGAGACAGATACTTAGGATGTAGCAAGAGCATACCTAGCTAAAAATGCTCCATAATCATATGTTTTTCAACTCTGAGTGACTTCATCTTTTTAAATACCTTTGGGATATTTTCTACAGGAAGGCTGATATCTGCCCTTTAGTGGAGATTATCCAAACACTTCTTTACACTATTTGAACATACTTCATTTTTAACCTCAGAGAGTCATTGACTTCATTGCAATGTCAGAGATGTCCAGAACAGGTACTAAACAACATCTCTCCCAAGCTGGAAGCACCGCCATGCTGTTATGCTACTGCAATGCTCCCCTTGGGCTAATTAGCCCTGATTCTGGGGCACCACACTGTGCTAACAGCTGTGCTGCTGCCTGGGTCCCCAGGTAGTTCACACACAGAGCTAGCTCATGTACCTGTGCTGTCTAGACAAATCTGTAGTGTAATTTTTTTCACTTGCACTTCATAGAAAACTTTTTAGAAGTCCAGGATTATGAAGTCCTTGGCTTCCCTTTAAAATTCCTTCTGGCAATTCCTCCAATTAGTCATGGATGACTTCATATTTAATAGCTATAATTAAATCATAATTTATCCTGTTTTAACTGTGATCTACATGAACAGCTTTGCTTTCTCTAGATAGGATAGTTACTCAAGTCAATAATTTCCTGGCTATTCCATAGAAGCGACTCACATGGTAAAAGCAAGATTAACTTTTGGAGAGTGCTGAAACATCCCTGTTTCCAAAGGACAGTTAAAGTACTTGAAGTTGTTTCTTTGCCTGAGGACAATGACAAGAATTCTTTCTGGCGCAAGAGCTTTATTTTTTCTCCTAGTTTTTTATTTTTTCCAGCTTGTTTCTGGCAACATTTCAATTTTTTTGAGAAATCCTGCTTCCTATGGAGGAAAAAACTGCTTTCATATATCTACTAATTTTCTTTACCTTATATAGTGAAAATTACTGTAATGTTTTAGCAACGTCTTTACAAACAAATTGCCGCCTTTTGGAAGTCTAATAGCCTCTTCCAGATATTTCCTGTTTTTCCTATAATAAAAATGATTGATATGTTATTGATTTCTGTGTAGTCTTTCTTTCTGTTTGTACCACCTGCTTTACAGCTATGCCACCATGTCGCTGTTAAAGTGGCGCTCAGCTCAGGCTGACTGCTGGAAGGAGAGACTGGTCCTGCATCAAGAGGTTCAAACAGACCACACACATGGGGTACCAAAGGCCAAACACACTACAGAATTGACTGTGACTACTTAGGAAAAGTCCACTCAAAGCATACCCAATACCTTAACCTATAGATCATACTTCCATTGTGTTATTGCTTGCTTTTTTTTTTTTCATTTTTCTATCTTTAAGGTCATTCCAGAAAAGTTCCAATCTTTTCCTTTATCCTTTGACATCTGGGCCCTGAATTATGATTATAGCAATGAGAAAACCAACATTCAAATCTATCATTATTAATAATTTCCAGCAAAGGTAACAAGCACATAGAACATGGAGTAAAAATAAGAAAAGACGAGTATTCTTAGGTTTTATCCTTGCCTTTTTTTTTTTTTAAGTCTTGCTAACTTTTTAAAATTCATCTGAAATTACTCAACCTTCTCTCCCCTGGCTGCTGGAAATGGATCCTCTCCTAATTTTTTTTCTCTCCCTGGACAGTTCTGCTGCTTTTACAATTCTCTTTCATCTTTATTTCTCCATCCTTGAACAAAACAGTTAACACTATTGAGTTAGAGATTTGCTTAGTCATGATTATCCACTGTAATCTTGGTTTACTGGGATACTCTTGATCAAGGTCCATATATTAACTTTCCTGCTGACTTCCCTAATATCATCTGTTTAGCAACAATTAATCATTATATCAGTTCAAATTACACTTATTTCCTAGTTTGTCATAAGTTACTTCTTTATTTTGAGACTCTGCGTCTTTCACCTTTCAGCCTGTCATTTTTTCACATTTTCTTTGCTAGTTAAAGAAACATTTTCTGGTTGAAGTTGTTTCTTTGACAGACAAGGAGAAGAACATTAAAGTATAAGAACTGATGTGCTTTGGTTGATCAAAAGTCTATCTAGCCCAATCTACCAATCTTGATAATGGCTAGCAAAAGTTGTTTAAGGAAGAGGAGAAGTATATGCAATTAATTAAATCATCTTTCCCCAGGGTATTCAACCTGCTTCTGACAGTCAGCTTATGGACTTTCCGAGCCAGAGGTTCCATCCAAACTAATTGGCAAGGGCTGTTCTTGCAAGAATTTGTCTGATCCCTTTTTGAACACGTGTAAACTTTTGGCTTCCAGAATATTCTGTGGCAATAAGTTCCACCATATATGCATGCGTTGGATGAAAATAATTCCTTTTTGTGTGTGTTTCAAACCAAATCACTTAACTGGGTATGCTCTCTTTTCCAATTTGCTACAAATAATGAATCATGGCTCCAAAATTTTCTTCCCTTCACCATACATGATATTTGAACTCCAATCTTCACCTATTTAGTCTTCCCTTATGTAGAAGGAGATGAATAATCGCTTCCAAAAGGCATCCAGGAACACCTCAAGCAGACTCACAGAGTATTTGATTTGGGGACAAATGCTCAGCTTCTAAGCACAACCTCTCAGCTGTAAGGCAAGTAGTGGTGTTCTGCATCACTCTCCAGCCATCTGTGTGGCTCGCTTTTGGACTTATTACCATGTCTTTAAAGTATGAAAAGTTTGGGGTCACTTTGCAGCTCAACCTGTCAGAGGAGACTTACAGATATAACCTGTCCATCAGAGTCATTTAACAAAAATATGCACAGCACAACATGGCAAGATGCCTCAGATCCAGCACATCTGGAGCTGAACTGAGCTTTTGGGACATGAAGGTAAGCAGCCAGGCAAGCAACTACTTAGTAGTCAGCCATGTATCTGTTACCACATTGCTTAAGAAAAATGTGTAATTACTCCAGCAAGCAGTTTTACATGATATGTAGGCAGACTGTCTGTGCTACGCTTTAACAGCCTCTAGCTATAAATAACATTATTAGGAAAGCACATTGCCTTAGATGGAGAGAACAGAGATAATCACCTTTCTGACTGTCTAGAAACATATTTAGATTTCATGTTTAAAGATTAAAAATAGACTCAACAAATGCATTTGGTTTTAGACATTGGGTTAAGCTTCTTATTCAAATGACACAATTGACACAATAATGCCAGCAGTTTATTTAAAGTTTTAAAACTCATTAAAAAGCTGGTCAAAAATCTGAAACCTTAAAAGGCTCTTTAATCTAAAAAGTGAAAATTAGGGCCATGACAGATTTGTTCCAGAAGGTAAAACACAGGTGGCTGACGCAGCTTCTCGCCAGCTGTATACACGTACCAACCTCCTGATGGACACCACTGCCTTGGGACAGCTGAACCATCACAGATTTCAGTGGGGTTTCTGCCCAGTATTGGGACTGGTTTATGTAAAATGTCAGCCTGAAAATTGTTGCTGATTTTGAGGGGGACATTCTGCATGGCTCCCTATCATGTCAGGGATGTTATGGGCTAAAGCCATGTCCCTGCTGTCCCTGTCCCAGTGTCAGATGGTGGCGCTACTTGGTGTGTCCTGCACTGGAGCAAAATAGAAAAGCAGTGGCTGAAGTCTATTGCTCACATCTTTCTTGCTCTCATAACCTTCAATTCTCCCTTTTTTACATGGTGGGAAGAAAGACCCTCAGCCCTGTGCCTCTGCTTCTGCTTTTGTGCCACTGTGTCCATTCCTTTCAAGCACCATCGGCCCATAGACACGCTGGCCTGCTGAAAAGGCTGTGTGTCCCACCTTGAAAACCCTAACCTGGAAAGCCTGAGAACCATTTGCCCAGAAAGAATCTCCTCAAGAAGTTGTGTAACTACACTATGCAGCTTCCTGTGGGTAGCCACTTTAGCCTGCCCTCTGACCCAAGAAAGTGGATATAGCTTTGTGGTAAGCTAAGTTAACAAGTTTTCACTGAAGCCAGATTAACTTAGCCACCCTGCCCTCTTCCAGTGTGTGGATGCTTTCACAAGCGTTGTTAGGATGCACAGAAAGGTCTGCACCAGGTGTCTATGACATACACCTTTGGGACCATTACAGCATTCTATGTTGTTTCTTTCTGTTTGGTCCACTCAAGGTCCAAGCAACCCCAGAAACAGCAGCATTGCCTCAAAGCCTGCTAGTCTGACCCATCACCAGCTGTTGCCAACAAGATATGGTCAGGTGGAATTTCGCCAAGCAGATATGCATATCTCTGTGGAAAAAATTAGTTGGCCAAACTTATTGAACTAGTGAACTTCCTATCAAACTAAGACAACTAAGTTGGTCTTCCACTTTCTGTTTGTAGAGTTGCAAATACATGCATACGCTGAACCACAGTGCTTTAGCAAACAACCAGAGAGGACGTAACTGGCCTGCAGCCCATACAGGATAATCATTCACACAGGATACCTGCTCCGAACACTCCTTGCTATAAATTCTGTTTTGGTTGTTTTCTTGACAGAAGGGCAATCACACACCCAGGCACTCCCCATATGTTCTCAGTGAAGTTGTAAAACGAGCTCTCTGAGTCAGGAGTTACACATTGTGGGTAAATAACACCTGATAACGACCCACAGCCTCCCCAAAGCCTTACATTCTACAAGGATATCTGGTGTGGGACTTCACTGGCATGCGTCGTTTTGAGTGAGTGCCAAATTTCCCATGTGCGATAAATTATTTTTATAGCTTATGAAGAGTATAAATAAGGTTAAAGAATTTGTGTTTTTATCTTCATAATTTGGTTAATCGGAGATCAAATATTTGCACCTTCTGTTGATTATCTCATACTTGCCTCTGCTCATCATTGGTTCACCTAGCAGAATGACTAGTCCTTGATCTTCATGCCTTCCCAAACTTCACAGGAGCTAGCTTATTATGGTTGTTCAGCTCAATTATTTCTTAAGGAGAGAATGACCACAAATAGAGATGTGTCTAAACATGGAAACACCAAAGACGTACAAAACACCATTATGTTAACCGTTATATTATATGTATGCGATATTAACTGAGCAGTTGAGAATACAAGTGACATCCAAGTTAAAAAGCAAACAGCTTCATTATAAGCCAGGCAGTAAACAGTCAGCTGGGTTCTAAAGGATATTCTACTTCCTGCTGCTTTCGACATACGTAATGTTTATTTTAAATTTCAGCGGGCTTATGCAAACTGGACAGCTCTACAAACTTCTGATTAGCTTGTTTGACTTTCTGGCGAATGAGTGGTACAAATCCCTCTTTGTGACAAAACCCAGAAGTTAAACATATTGCAGACTCTTGCCATAGAGATTTGTCTCCTTAATTCAAACTGCAGCAGCTCAAGGTCCTGGTGTACTGGCGAAGAAAGAATCATCATCCTTACTTACACACAACATTCAGCCAGTGGTTAATAATTGATATATGGGTTTTTTCAGTCTCAAAACATTCACTTTGTGTTTGCAAAACAGGGAAATGAGAAGCTTTATAAAAACAACTTTCTTTAGCTAAACCAGTTTCTCCCCAGATGATGAGGCTGTTGCCACACACTTTGATCTAACAGTGCCTCCAAAGCAAGGTGAGCTACACGGTCTTTTTGCATGGGCATTTCTTATAAATATTTTTTAGATTCGTTTTAGTTGCTGTTAATTCCCACAAATATTCCTGATCTAGTCTCCTTTCTCGTGAGGGGCATGACCCAGCTCTCAACAAAATAGATGGGAACCTTCCCATTAATTTCAGTGGGAACTGAAGTGATCTTTAAAGATCAATTAGCCATTCATTGTTTAGTTATGTGCAAAGCTTTGCTAGGAATGGATTTTACGACTGTTTTGTAAAGGAGCCATCCAAAAACTAGAAGTTTGTTTCCTGTAATTCACAGCCCCGTAGGGTAATGCATTAGAAGACATTATAAGCGCTAATGTGAGCACCAATATCTAGACAAATATCTCATTTATTCACTGCCATCAGGGCTTTTGAAAAGAACACCCCATAAATTCTTAATGATTAGTACCTAAAATAAGTGTCACTGAGACACACTGGATCAGAGAGAAAACAAACAAAGTATCATATTCTGAGATCCCTTTAGCAGTATTTAATTATTACCCCTGAAGAGAGTACTGGCCTTCTTTTCGAAAGAAATCTTTTTTTAAAGATGACATTTACACAGCTCATAAAGTCTCCCAGTTCGAATAGATATGGGGAAGCCAGTGCAGGAAAAAGGTTGCCTCACTGTTTTGTACTGCCTACCAGGTTATAGAGTTAAAAACAGATTCCAGTTTCCAGATAATCTTCCTCTGTCCAGAACCAAATACCGACACTTCTTGTGTTTTTGTTGAATCAGTAATAGTATCTAAATAGCATTTTGAGTAGATATTGTTTGGAGATATGGAAAAAAGATGAAGAAATAAAATAAAGTGCAACAGGTGTTTACCATGCCAGGTTATCCAGATATCTTTTCCTGACAACTGTTTTTCTGGACGAATGAAAGGTGGGCAAATCATTTGAGGAGTGTTACTGCAAAAATATTAATTCAACACAGAGACAATGGGTAGTGTTGAAAGAGGAATTTCTGGCTAGAGGAAGACTAGTAAAGGAGTTTCTAAAAGATCAGTCAGGGCCCATCTTGTTCAATGCTGCCATCAGAGAATCTGGCACAAAAATAGGAGCTAATGAAATCTGGTCACAATTCTTACTTGCAAGTATTTATCATCACTGTGAGGGAGCAGGCTATTTTAAAGGAAGAACTGGACAACTTTAAAGTCTAGAGTAATAGAAGTGGCAAAAAATACAACATTATTATTGCATAGTCTTTCAATTGCTAGTAAGATTTTTTGCTACAACACACTTCTTGGAAGTAAATGAGGAGAAATAACTGAGAGCATCAGTGGCTCACAGGATGATCATGATCCATCAATGTGATCTGACTGTGAAGAAGGCAAGTGCAAACCCCATGAATCCTTTTTCCAGGAGAGGTAAGAAACTGTTAATGTCATTGTCCTTGTGAAACCTCCTCTGTACACAGTTCTGTTTGCTTCTGTTCAAGAAAGATGAATGCGAGCTGAAAGAAATGTAGTGAACAAAGCAATGACAAGCAACTGAAAGTGCTCAACTTGTCTAGCAAAACAAGAACTGTGAGGTAATATGTTTGCTGCACCTCGGGGATAAAACAGAGGAAAGAGAAAAAAATAGTAGAGCTAAAGGACAATGTTGAGATGATTAAGGCCAAGTATAAATGAGCCGTGGGTGAACATAGCCTAGAAATTAAGAAGAATTTTGTAATCATCAGAACATTATGACCTGTAACAGCTTTTCTCCTACAAGTATGGGGCTATGCTTTTTCAGTGGAGCTACATGAGTTTGTAAAGAAAATAATATAATGTGGCCACTTGAGATAGCAAAGATTTGCACTTCCATGATGAAGTTTTTTCTACTTTGACTTCAGTTTTTGTTTCACTTAAAATTTCCTGGGGTGTTTTTGATGAGGAGATTGGTGAAGCTGGGCTATTTAGGGGGCCAGCTGGTGTTTTGCCACCAGCCCTTGAGGCTTATGACTGGTTGCAGCAAGTTCAAGAGCAGACTGTTAGACAGGTAGGATGGATGTATCTTTGCCAGAATATTTTCCCTTGCTGCGGCATCACACAGTATGAAGTGCATTGAACAGATGTAACAAATTCTTTTTTCATTGCCTTCCCCTTTGCACCCTATTTACCTTCATAAATGTAGTCCATTACACTGACCGATGCATAAGTATTCCCAAAGGAGAGAAGCAGAGTAATTCATATACTTGACTTATTCCTGCTAACAGTTGAACCTATAATTATTTTCCATGAACATTAAAAAAGGTTTCCACAGGTAGAAACTGTAGTGGTAACAGTGTTTCTTCAATAAACACTTCTTGGTATCACCAAGATTTCTGTTCAGAGCTACAGTTCTGCTAGACACCTGTGTGCTTAATTGTAAAAGCAAGAACAGTTGCAGGTTGTTGGTACCAGCAGTACCTGAATTATTTCATTAGCAGTCTTCCCTTTTGCAGAAGGAATGTCATGTGTTAACCTGCACGATGTTGTGTGAAGTGCTGCTACTTTTGTTTTATGCATGGGGACTTGAGAGATAATATGACTTACTGAAAAAAAAAAAAAAAGTATAGAAATACTGTGCAATATCTCCCAAGGCCTGGAGTAGTGTTCCAGACATTGAATAACCCTTATTTTTCACCCTAGAAAACTTTAGCTGAGGTTACCAAGGGTTCCTGCATGTGAAAGGCCAATGGATTCATGCCTGGAATAAAAAGCACACAGTGTAGCCACATATATTTCTAGTCTGTGCAGCTGAAATGACAAACAAAACCCATCAATACTTCTTACAACATAGAGAGATGCGGCTACAGAAGGACTCTTGGCACTCAAGCCCATTAATTTTGGCTCTCTGAATAAAGGATTGTGCTGTCCTGCAAAAAAAGGCATTTTGTTTCTGTTGTAAAAGGGGCCATGTAAGAACGGAGATGGGCAAATACACAAGAGAGTTTAAAGAAGGAAACCTCTGACGCACTATGTGTTTCAGATCTTTATCATTGATTTAACTTGTCCATGGCAAGGAGCTGTTGTTTATAGACCTCATGTTCCTCTCTGATGAGTGATTTGGGCTGCGTTGATTTATAGAGTGAATGGTCTGACTATGTTTTTGAGTTATCTGCTTTGCCTACTTGCCCTGTAGAAGCCACCAAGAAGTTTTTCCAGTGAAATAATCTCTGTGGCTTCTTAAATTTTGCCTTATGTCTTCTGTTCTGCCTTAAGCCCCTGTTAGAAAAATGGGATATAATTATACTCACACTGCTTTACTTTTAGGGACATGAGTCTGTTACACACCCAAACAACTAGTACTAGCTGCTAGTTACACATCTCAGGCAGGTAATCAAAACAGCCCGCTTACTGAGGCAGTCAATAAGAAGCAACAAGATTAAGGTTGTTTGAAATCACTTTTTCTTTGAGAATTAAGGTCTCTTAGAAATACCTGCAAAAAAATATCTCCTAATATCCTCGAGGTCCAAACCCCTAGATTCCCACCTCTGGACCAGGCGAATCCACACTTTTTCTTTACATGGTATCCCTTACAGAAGGAACCAACCCTTTCTATTATGACCTAGTAGTTGTAGTTTCTTTCTTTTGCCTGCAGAGGATTAGAGCCATATCTCCCCTGAAAAGTGGGATTACATGGATAGGCAGGTTATTCATTAGCCTGCAACTAAGGAGACTCTTCTCTCCCTCTGCTAAAGTATGAAGCAAAGAGGTAAAGACTGGTGAGAAAGAGAAGCAACTACTCCGTAGTCCTAATAGTCATCCTGCAGGAACACATCCAGATGGTTTTTAAATGTCTCCAGAGATAGAGATTCCACAACCTCTCTGGGCAGCCTGTTCCAGTTCTTCACAACAAAGAGGATAACACAGGAGAGCTCTCTCTCTTACAGGAGACCTCTGCAAAGTGACTGCTACTAAAGCATTGCAGTCCTGGCCCTTTACTGAGCAGTGGCATCACTGACAAAATAGGTGGGTCTTCTGTGAGTTGGGCTGAGAAGGGCCCCAGATCTTCTAGAGAAGAAATATAAGTCATTACAGAAAAGCTGGACCTAATTCTCTAGCTTTTCAAAAGAAAATGGCCAGCACTGCTTTTCTGAGAGGCTTTATGCTGCCAGTGTATATTAAGGACACTCAGAGTATGAAGCATCTCCCAAGGAACTTAGATGATGGACGAGCTGGTCATAGATGAGACCTGCATGTCCATTTACTCGAAAGAGAGCTCTATGACAAGGCACTGTAGGCACCCAGAAAATTTCCAGTTAAAGAGCTAAGCATATGCTGAGCTTTTTCTACCAACAATGTTTTCTATCACTATTTTAGGTTTAGGCTCCTCAGATACACTTTGTTCCTGCTTTAGGATTAAAATCCTCCGTGGTATATAGCCCTTGGTCCAGTCACATGTGTTAGCTGTAAATTCCAGAATCAGAAATAAACATAAATTTTCATCTTTGTCCACACAAAAATACAAACGAAAAGTGCGAATGTAAAAGGTCTCTGGAGGCTGTTACTCTGGATATGCAGTGTGAGATTTTGGACCTTGCTGACTTCAGAGGCATGTAACTCACCATGTGCATCTAAATGGCTTTGCTTTTTATGCATTATCCTCAGTTAACCCACCTTAGGTGACTTAAGTGTTGAAGGTGTAAGTGAAACTGAAAAGGTAAATAATATGTAACACAGCATTGTTACATATGCAAAAAGCCTCTTGGCTTAATTGTTTGAACTCTGCCTGTTGCTACTGGTAATATCATGGTATTGGTGTCTCTCAGACACTGAGGTGACATTCCTTATGAACACATCAACTTAGCAAGAAGGCATAAAGAAATCACATTTAGAGTAACTTCCTTATCACCCTGGTCACAAACATTTTGAGAATAACTAGCAGAAATCTGCTTTGAGGAACAGCTTTGCTCTGCTTGGCAGCTGCATTCTCTGTGCCAGCTGCCGGCAGAGCTCCAAGGTGATCTCACCATCACCTTCCCTTTAGCCTCATTTCCTGAGGAACTTGAGCTTCTCTATTCCTGACGTCTTTCCATTTGCGTTTCAGTTTGTCTGTCATTCACCTCCTACCCTGGTAGCTTTTAAATCTGACAGCTGCTGACAATCACGTCAGACAAAAAGGGAGAATTTCCAAAGGGAGATGAGTTCCTACAAGCCTTGTGAAAATCCACAGGTGGGTAGAGGAAAGCAACTAATGTAAATGAGAGAAAAGAGATACAGAGAAAAGTTTCAGTATGATCTCCACAAGACCTTCTAGCTGGACAATCACCATGTATGTATCTGCTTTCTGATTACCATGCGTATGGGGCACAGCATCTGCAGCACTGTGTTACCTCAGCCCATAGTTAAGGGACATGGTGGTGAAATGGGGTGAAAAATTAATAGGGAAATAGAGGAAATCAGGTTAAGTTAGAATTTATGTGAGGACATGTAGCAGACATGAGGTGACTGGGGAAGTCTTACGGACTTTTGAGAGAAACTGTGATTATCATGGGAGGGTCAGACAAAAATCCATAGTAAGTTTGGCTTCCTTATTCTGCTTCTCATGAAACAGGATATGTGACATATTTAGAACAGAACCAGTGAAGTAATTACAAAAATGCATACCTTCAGAGTACAGCCAAGCTACAATTTCATTAGATACTGTCTTCATTCCAGATTAGGCCAAATTTGACAACAGATGCCTGTGTAGTAACCGTATTCAGAATGAAAAGAGACTTGCAGCTAAGCTTTCAGTAAAGGTCCTTGCTGAGTAGCTCCACTGCTGAAAACTCAGTATCTGGGTTCAAACCTAGGAAACACTGGCTACATCAAGTACTGAATGTGGGTTATTTTAAAGTATAAACGATACCCTTGCAATGGATGAAACAGGCCTCTCTCAAAGATCAACAGACATCTCCACTGTCACATACTTCAGCTTCCTGTTTGCTGCCAGCATCTGATCCTCTCATCATTCATGCTGCATATATGCTCGCTCACTCCCAGGCTTCCTTCTGAAGTGAAATGACTAGTTTCCTTGGAGAGGAAGCCTGGATGCAGTTGACAGAATAGTTTGCTCCAGGCTCCACTCCAGACAGACAAAATGGACTTGGACTGCAGCAAGTTTAACTCCCTCAGCACATGACAGTTGTCTGATGTTATTCCAATAGGCCTTGTGTCCTTAAATCCCCTTCGTGCTGTCATGGCACAACACAAGCAGGCAATACATACTTTGAATTAGTAAATCACAAATGCTTAATAATAAGCCCTCAGGGCCATATGGGGCCAGAAAAGATCTGGGCCAAGGACTATCCAAAATCTGGCCACACTGCCCTAAAAAGACTAGTTATTTCTGAGCAACATAGACAGGAGTCATCTTGCACCACTTGGCCTGGGGTCAGAGATTACCCCTAGGGCAGCTGCCTCTGGTAGCACAGACACTGCCACTGAGAAGCCAGGGCAGACGCTGGAGCTCTCAACAGAAGGACTTTGCTTCCAGGCTTATGGCTGGAATTTGAACTATTCACACCAATAGGTGCCACCCCTTGCCATCAGCTTTCACTCTGGAGACTTGGGCGGCCCCTCCAGCCCTTCTCCTCAGAGGCCGGTTAAAGTATTCTCTCAAAATAGATAATGAGGTAATAATTTTATTTTCCTAGTTGCTTAAGGAGAGTGTTAGAAGAGTTAATCCAGGGATCAAAGGTCTTTGTTAGCAGAGAGTCTTTTGAATCCCATGTATGCTGGTCACAAAAATAACACAAAAAGCGTATAGATCTGAAAATGACAGCCAGGATGAAAATTAAATCAGCCACTACCTTCTAATGGGATTTAGTGACTTTTAAATGTTTGGGTCAAGTTTGATTTTGCCAGTTTATGTAATTTGTTGTGGGATTTAGCCAGCTGCTGAATCTTTGCATGCAAGTAAAACTTTCCAAAAGGGCCTTAAACTCCAGTGACGAGTACAGTTATTTGTATGTCAAATGCAGCTTCTATTTATAGGACGATGAAAATACCCCCCAATCAGTAACTCTCTAAGAGGCAGGCATTTCATAAAAATAGATTATAAAAAAACAAACAAAGAAGCAGGCATGTTTTAAGTTAACAAAAACATTCATATTCCAAACTCTTCTTGTAACCCTTATAGTTAAGACATCAGCAAATACAGATAGTAAACCCATCCAGAGACAAACACAGCTTTACACAGGAATTTGAGTGTTCAGGGAAAAGAATTATTAATATATTCTGTGGTGAATGAAGACAAAAATAAGTGGACATTTTAATGATTCACATAAAATTAACCACTTTCTGTGATACTCAGTAGAGCTTGCATGAAGGCACTTACCAGAGGTGTATGTGGTTTTAAAGGGTGTTGATTTAAGACCTGATTTGTTTGAAGATTGACTTGAAAGAATTTCAAAGGATGTAGCTTAATTAAAAATATTCCAAAGTTTGCATTCCTTGCAGAACCTTTTGACCTCTCACGACATTTAATGCTTGAAGGTGAGGAGCTGACTGACTGCTTCTCACTTCACCAAAGGCACTCTTGATCCTTCCTCCCATGCAACAACCATCATTAATTGTTGATAGGTGCTCATTACATCAGCCTAAAATGAGAGTCTAGAGAAGTGGCAGGTTAGTATGTTGCAGGAACCTACTGCACAGGGGATACTTTTTTCAGCTGTGTGTCAAACACAGTTCATCCATTGGAAGATACCAAGAAGAACATGTATGCAAAGGTCTGTGCGTTGCAGCCACCACAAAGTCTGGCATTCCCACTGACGAAGGAATCAAATGGAGCTATCCATTAACAGGCCAGTGAGGAGCCATTAGAGGGACTCCTCCGACCCCCGCTGCCTCCCATGACGGATGGCCTGCTGTCACCCCCTCCGAGGGGGCCTCTCACCATGCAGGCTGTTTGCATTCAGTCAACACTTTGCTTTTATAGGCCTGTGGAGCCAAAGATTGCTAGACTTTTGAACCCCAGGCTAACTTCTGTCTGGCTACAGCCTCATTTTCTGGAGCCAAAATCTTTTTTAACAACTGCACAGTTACAAGTAATTAGGGTAAAGTCTGCTAATCTTCTCCTTTGGGCCTAGCGGTTGTGTATTCAGAATCCTTTGGGGTGAAGATAGAATTACTGCCATCAAAGCCCGAGGTTACTTTGTAAAAGGGGTTGAACTCTAGGTCAAGGAAATGTTAACTGGACAAAGAGAGATCAAGGCAGATAGTGTTAAAATTAAAACTGTCCTACTGAGATAATGCAGAATTGACTGCTTTGGCTCTCGCAACTAGCTAAATTCAAGACATAAAGGGAAGGCTGGAGCATTTCTTTCAAAAGGTGAAAACATAGTTAGCAATAAAGGATCTATTGACTTACTTTCATTTGGGAATTTATTTTTAGTCTCTATTCAGTAAGACAAAGTAAAAGATCTTATTTTTTATGTCACTTTGTATTTGGGCCACCCTGTTTTCTAAAGCTGTTTGATTTACTAAATTAAATAAGCTATTTCTTAAATATCTCGCTCTCCCAAAAGCCCCAGTGCAAAATTCATTTGAAATGGAAAGGTTTCTGCTCTTGACTTAGGAGTCTTGAGGACAAATGGGACTTGCTGGGTGGCCAGAAGGATAAACAATCCCAGACTCACATGTACAGTGGGGGAAAAGTGCTCCAGAAGAGAGTGGTGTCCGTGCAGTGTCCAGTATATAGTACAAGGCTGATCTCTGTGCCGCTTACATATAGCACAGGTCAAGGAGAGATTCCAGTTTTCCAAGAGATTAGAGCCCAACCACCGAAAATCTTTCAACATTCAAAATAAGATCACAGATTTTGCCTGGAAATCTGTAACAGAGCAGGGCAGCCCTCATTCCACAGCGTGGAGTCACTCCAAAATTAATTCCACTTGCTGCCGTCAAGGATAACAAATACGGTGCTACCCCCTCACCGCTGTCAAAGCTGACAGCTCCGACAGGATTGGCGGCACTTTGTTCTCCCCTGTCGCTGTGAGCAGTCCTTTGCCTGCTGCTGCCAATGGATTTTGAGTCCCTATATGGGAGCGGAAGAGTGGAAATGTTTGAGGCCAGCTAATACCCATGCCAGGTCCTGCTGGGCTCTGCCACAGCACCCCGATCATCTCCCTCGCTTTTGGGACATGGACAGAAACGCTTTGGCTGATGCAGGCAAGGGGTATCTTTGGAAATCCTCAGTATGTGATGGCAATTAGCGCAGCAGTGGAATTACCTTGCAGTTCAGTTCTCAGGGCAAAGATGTATTTAACGGGGCTGCAATTGCCAGCTGGATTAAGCAAGCACAGTAAAGCAGACATGGTTTTCTGCTCCAAGATGAGCTATCAGAAGGACCCTCTTGTAGGTCCTCTGCAAAGTTGAAGGCTCCCAGAGTAGCTGGTACAGGTAGCACCATGGCAGAAAAAGCGTTTTGTACAAGACCAATGGTAGAAAAAACACTTCTTAGCTCTGTGCTGGGACAATTGAGTGCACAGAGAAAGATGTCTCCAGCCCCTCATTTTCCTCCCAAGGAGGTGGTAGGCTAGAGCTCTCCCCTGGGCTGTGGCAGAAGGCGACTTCCCAGTCTGTCCAGAAAAAAAACGCAATAGCTAGTCTTCTTTAGTTTCCTGACATTTTGTTGGTATTTCCCAGGGGTTTTAGGAACTCCAGGCCGCCATTACCTTCATGAAAATGTAAACTTTCTCCATACATGAGCTAAATGAAACAGGTTTCATCAGTAATAGCTTTCTTTTGTGATGGGTAGGTTTTGCATATATTTTCTCTTAATTATATCAGAGTAAAATAAATTAGTGGTGATGACTAATCACGGACATAAAGCATTTTTTTTTCCTTCTTTTGAAGCATTCTTCTGACATGGAGATAGAAAACGACAAGTTGCATTTTTATGTTAATTATGGCCATGTGAATTACCCCAGATAGATGGCACAACAACAATGCTAAAATCCACCAAAGTGAACAATGCCTTTTATGCTGAAACCTAGCACAGGGGCAGTGTCCATGGTACAACAGACACTGGGATATGTTTCTTCAAGGTTTAGATTAGAAGTAACTGCTCTCTGCTGCACTACCAGCAGCAACAAAACTAGTTAACTTTTGCCTGGTTTAAACGCCTCACAGAATAAACTAATCAGTTTAACTGTACTGTAAAGTAGTTCTGTATTTGTGTAAACATAAACAATTAGTCTTTAGTCAGATACCTCTCAGACTGAAATGCAAACCTGTCTCCTAATTCAAATGCCTCCATACATACTCTTTTCTGTCTTAGCTACAAAATGGCATTTTGTGGCTACCAGTGAAAATTACCCATAAAAATGCCACAAAATACTTCTTCAATTACGACAGATTTTGGTTTTAGAATACAATTTATAAGCACATTGTTGCTGTTACACAAAGTTCTGTTCAAAGTGGGAAGAAAAAGTAGACAGAAAATAATGCTGTAGAATAAAAAACGGGCCACCTTCCGTGAGGAACCTGTAGTTTTGCACATGAGTGTTACCCTGATGGGCTACTAGCAAGCCAGTCTGGGGGTCTTGCAGGCTTCTTTCCCCTAGGAAAGAAATCAAGTGTGTGAGTCTGGCATACACTCTGGTACTATCTCATTTTAATTCTTTAGGATTTTTCCATGAACTCAAAAGAAGCAGACATCAGCAAGCACTTTCCTTGCCCAGAACCCCTCCAGCCTGTCTTTCCAATTAATTCCATGCCAAGACACTGGAGCCATAGTTGAATTTTATAGCAAAGCCAATGTCAGCTCATGCTAATGCCAAAAGATTCAGTTCTGTCCATTCCTCTACTGCCACTAATTGCATCCTCCTATTCCCAGCACTGGATTGTGTCTGACGCTTTTCTGATGCCATGGTGCACTACATCAGGCCTAGATCATCAGGGAAAACTTTTGCACAGCTTTTCAGACAGGCAAATGTTTATGACAGCAAAGGAAGAAACAAGAGAACACAATTGAAAACTGAGAGGGAGAAAGGGAATAGACTGGCTTTTCAGAGGCATCTGATCATCTGATTGCCTGGTATACCCTGTACCATGACTGACTGCTCCATCAGATGAGCATGACTGTTTCCCTTATAGTCTGGAGACTTCTCTCTTTTCTGTACAATAGCTTGCCCATCATATTCTTGTTCTTGCATGCACAGACCAAGTATTTTACTACTGATCAAGCTTTGTCGCACACTCCTTGCCTTGGGCAATAACCCATGTCTGCTTCCTACAATCTTTGTATAAAAGAACACTTATTAAACTCTCCCATACTGATTCCAAAGGAAGCAAACCCACTGTCTTTAGCCAGGTCTGTGATTACCAACCAATCAAAGGTCTGCCAGACAAAAATTGTGACTTCTAGGCAGACACTCAAGATACGAAAGCAGCTAGAAACTTCTCCAGGGAATGAATCAATCCTCATCAACACCGTAGGTTGAAAGCACAAGGAACAGAATCATCTGACATTCACTTTGGAACAATACAGGTTCCTCTCTCTGTTTCTTGAATAACAGTAACTCACATTTACAAGAACACATTAAAAAGTCTATTTTTCCTTTTTTTTTTCCCCAAGTAATGGCACTCACATGCACAGCTCCTAGGCCTGATTCATCACTGTATTACTTCTGCTTTATTTCAGGGACTTCATTTATAGTGCTGCAACAACACGAACTATGAGTCCTGTCTGTGATACTCTCAAAAGCAAAAGGGTAGGATGGACTTCTAAGGGCTTGTGACTTAGGACTGAGCTGCCTAAGTACCCTGTTTGATGCTCCTCTGTGAGACCAGCTCCCCAACTGTGAACTTCTCAGACAAACTGCTTCTTCCTCCCTTACACTGAGCAGACAAAACACAAGGGCATTTGGCTCATTACTTAGTTCAGAAAATTCTAGTAATATGAGAACTTGCCCTGCCCAAGAGTTCCTAGCTTCTTCAATCATTAGTCAATATTACCAATCATCATGCAGCCTGCAGCGTGCAATGTGTTTTCACAGCCAAAAGAATGCCCCAGTGTCTGATTTTGCCAAAAGTTAAGCATGTAAATAACTTTACTGACAGGAGTAAGCTCATTTAACTCTGTAGTGAGACTCGGCAATCCAAGGATGTAGATAACAACTGTCATTCTGGAATATAGCAACATGCACATTATTTAAGTCAAGCTACATGCTGTACCTGGCTGTGCAGGACTCAGGAAAAAGGAAAATTTTCTTTTGACCTCAGATAATTATTGTGTTTATTATTAACATCACAATAATATCCCATAGCTCTAACCAGCTCTCATTAGCCAAGGTACTGTACAAACATACCAGATGATTAAATCCCTGCCTAAGGAAGCTTACATATACTTTGAAACATAAAAAATGAGAATCCCATTAATTTTATTCTATCGTAATCAACAGGGTCTTTTAAAACCTTAATACTGTAATAACAAACTGAGGGCTTGAGTGTGATCTCTGCCACTCTTGTGTAAAGCCATAAGAATGCCATTCATTTAGCCCTCAACAGAGAAGTTGAGATATTACGTATTGCTGGCTTGAAGTAAAAACAGCATTAAAAGAGTATTATTAAGGTTGCAATGTCAAGCACTTTGAAGCTCACAGAAGAACTTGTGCACCTAGCTACCACCTAAGACACCTCAAAGCACACAAAGTTTAACTGTTGATGAACCTCAGGAACAGCTGCATTTTCTCATCTCTTGCACTTTCCAGCAACGTCACCAAGGTACCCTGCTTTCTGTCAGCTGACATGAATTTTCTCCTCTGCCAAACACCAAAACTGTTCTTAGATGACTAATATCCATATTTTGCCCAAAGAAAACAGGGAGGTAAAGAGTATTTATACTGCGTGGTGCAGAGACACGCAATACAGCTTTAATGAGTACAGAAACAGTATAGCTGTGCCATAAAACTTACCAATTTTGGGGCAGACTTACTGCACAACCCTCTACCTCACTGACACAACGTCGCACACCCCCTCCCTCCTCCCAGGGTGCTGTGTGTTGCTGCTCAGTAGGGCTGGCAAACCAACACCAGGAGCCATCTCAGCTAAATATTTTTTGCTTCTAACTCACAAAGTTCGAGATGCAATTGCTTGACAAGTGCAAATCAGCACCTTCCAACTGCTCAAATCTTGGGCAAAAGGAGCTTTTGGGGGAAACAGCGCCAGGCACATTCCCGACACACCCTGCCAGATTTCGTGTCCCTTCCTCCAGGCACAGAGAGCTGAAGATGTTCGAGGAAACAGTAACAGATTTTGTTACACAGACAAAAAACAAGGCACTTTCTTCAGAAAAAAGGGCCAAGTCTTTTAGGATGACATTTTCAGAGGGGTATTCATTTCTTTTCATCTTTATAGATCAGCCTGAGGCATTTATATTTGAGTCCAAACAAAGTCTAGTAAAGCTGTAAACATCTGAAAAGTCCTCTTTTAAGAGGAAGCATTGGTCCACCTTAATAATAGACGTTATCTACTGCCTCCTCTGACTGTAATTTGCAAATATAAAAAAGCTTTTGTTCACATACAGTAGCCTGTAAAGTTCCATTTAAAACAGAAAACCTGGGTGAGGGATTGAAAAGGTGGGTGCGAAAGATTAATTTGTTGCTCCTGTTTCATATTCCCAGAAATCAGGCACATTTTGTCTTTACTTTTAACAAAAACATCCTGCACAGAATCGAAGCATTACTCTATTTCTAATGCTTAAGCTGAACGTCAGCTCAGTGCTGGGCTTCCGCATGGGCTGAATTTCAGCCCTGGTGAGAGGTGCTGTGCTACATCTCTTCTCAGAGAGCAGGGCTGGCCTATAAATGCCTCAAACAAATCTGGTAGAAATACTGACACAGAAAACGCAATTTAGATAACTGATAGTATGAGAAATCTTAATCAACTGAGCAATAGCTGAAGTCTCACTGATCCTAATTTGTTTTGTGTTAGTAGGTCCATGGGACACTAAGATTACCATTTTTTAAAATAGGAGAAAAGGTCTTTCTCACCGCATTAAGACATTTTTACTTTCTAGCTCTGTATCTAGTTCAGAATCCTGTAATGTTACCATATGTAGGGAAGAAGGACACAGAAAAATCACTAATGTTCCTAATACTCTTTATATAGTGGAAGATAACATCTTCAAGGGGTTCAAGAGGGTTACGATCACCAGTCTGTGATAGAGTCCCCACTGGTACTCTCTGCTGCTATGCTGATTTACATCATTCGAGTGTCCAATCTATCAACTGAACAGCTAATGTGTTTTCACAAATACTGAACACTAGTGCTTCCAGTCTGTTTTTGTAAGGATGTCATTTCCCAGCAAAGGGAAACCCCACCAACTTTAAAC
>JAVSBS010010671.1:26014-36575 GCA_033124195.1 Coracias cyanogaster
ACTTTAAACTGTAAAGAACTTTTGCCCTGAGTAAACCAAATGTCAGCCATCAATATGCTTTTCAGATGGCTTCATTTGCAGATGGGAATTTATTTCCTACAGAGTTGAGGTCAGTAGGAAAAAAAGATTAACAAAGAGACTTCCGTAATGCCCATAAACATGGCTTTAACAGAAAAAAACAGAGAAGTTCATTAAAATAAAAGTCTTGGAGTTAAGCAAGGACATTAACCATTTGGGAAGGTGGAAAACCTCAGTAGCAGGACTTTCCAAAACACTTGTGCCTCTGGCAAAATGAGCAAAGTGCTTCTCCATGGTCTCCACATTATGGTAAACAGACCTCCCACGTAGTATCATTTTATGTCGCTGGTATCTGTAGTGCTGGAACAGCCTAGGGATGGGAGAGTGCCAGCATTTCTGCACGCTTCCTGCGTCCTGGGGATCGCAGCTGTGAAGTAGAGCTGGGTGCACTTTCTGTTGCATCTCTCAAATATAGTCCTGAATGCAACTTCTGTCATTAAGAAATATTTCCTAAACAGACTCCATACCCCCACTTTCCATCCGATAATCATCTCCTTGTGTCTGTGGCAAGTCAACATCCTTCATCTTTGCCTTATGAGGAAAAGCTATGGCTGTGAGCACTCCAAAATTCCCTCAGCGCTTGCAGATCCCTAGGATAATAAACAACAGAACACACACTCTTTTTTCCTTTCCTTACTGAGACAAGCACTTTACTCAGAAGAGAGCAGCTCCCATACTAGTTTTCTGCCTGTGCTATCTACTAAGTTACAGCACACACCTATCTCTCAAATTTAGCAATGAAGAAAAGAGACACATGATGCAGCACTATCCATTTCTGACTGTTGGTGGGGAGGAAAGGGCATAGTTTGTATACCCAAATATCACCACACACCATGAGAAAACACCTGTGGTAGCCTTTATTTTCCTTCAGCTATAAGATTTTTGGAGCAAATTCAACCACCTTCCTTGAATGCAGCATCTTGCTGGAGTCCCAGGAGTCACTCATATGCGCTACTACGTGATGGAGATGTCTGGCCCCATACAGGTGTTCCTGGGGTAACTGAGTAATGCTGAACATGTACACTCAAGGTCTAGGGGAGCACTGAACTGAGCTTAGCAATTTGTTCCACCATCTTCACTCAGGCAAAGCTTTCAGTGATTTATAGCTGTGTGAAGAAAGGGACTAAGCTGTAGCCTCGTTTAAATGTTCCGTTTAAATGTTCGTATGCAATTGTTTTTCCTGGAGCTCTGAATAAAGTGTCATCACACTTCTCAACAGGGAAAGATTTTTGGATAAGCTTTTCAGAGAAGATGAAGAAATGCTTTCCAGATACACAACTGTTAGGCCAAGCTTCAGTGTTTCTAGCAGAGTCACCTTTGGTGGCCATATTTTTGGTCTCTCCCCACTTTCCTCACCACTCCCTGATCCTCAGAGTGGGGTCAGTGGCCTGTGACTCTGGATGAGCCCTGAGAAAAGGCTGCTTCCTCATGCCTGCCTTCCCTATTAGCAGCAGCATAGTGTTGGGTGCTATATAAAGAAGACCCAGGGAAGCTATGCAAAGCCAAATCTACACAGTGACAGGGAATAAGATCATCTGCTAGAAAGTGGCAAGAGGATAGCAGTGCTATTTTCTTACTTCTTCCTCTCATATGCACCTCTCCTATGGCTCACTACAACTGACTTGAGTCCATGAGACTCATCCAGCTTTTCACTGTGAAAACAAAGAGGAGCAGGGAGGCTTAAGTCTGGGAGAAATTGAAGTTGATTTAGGAAACATGAGACAAACAGCAATAAAGTAACAGGCAAAAGAGAGTGGTTAAGAAAATGAAAGAGAAGTAAGAAAGGACTATGGAGCTTAGAATAAGGTTTGTGAAAGAACAGAAGGCATAGAGGGAAGAAAAGCTTTAGAAAAGGACAAGAAAGAGAATGGGGAAAGAGAAAAAATTATGGCTACAAAACCAGCAAAAACCAGAAAGAGTTGGGAGACATTTCAAAGGTGGCCATAGAGTGGTTTGAAAGGGTGTGAGCAGGAAAGAGGAAATATTAGAAGGGGAACCAACACGCGAGCTACACAATGTTGTTGCAAAGAAAGTGGAAAGAAAAGTGCTAACGTGCATCCCAATACTGAGGGGAACCTTAGCCTTACCAGAGCAAAGGGGATATGTATGCCTTTACCCTTTGTGTCAAAGGCACAGATGGGTTGTGTGAGAAAGCTCTGATCACTCCTGAGGGTACAGTTTTCCTTCCCAGTACCTCCATAGCTCCTGAAGGAATTCAGTACATCACACACCTGCGTTATAATGTGAAGCAGGTTGCTAATTTTTTAGCTGCAGAGGGGGGATATTCCCCCTTTCCCCTATACACATCAGGCCTGTCCCTACAGGCACAAAGGATTTATTCTTCCCTTTACAAATTACTTCACCAGCTGAGGAACTACAATAGCTGCCAAACCCCGCAGAAGCCCGAGACCTCTGCCCCATCCCAGCAAGGACTGAAACAAGGGAGGGGAGAGAGGAAGCAAGTTATTTTGGAACATGTGCTGGGTGATGGGGGAGGGGACCGGACACTGCAGGAGCAAGCAGAGCCTGGCTTCAGAAAAGTTGGCAAGTGTTTGTGTAGCATGAACCATTCCCTTCACCAAGATGGGGCAGGGTTACCCAGGAGCCTAGGTGGACAGGGCGAACATTGCTGGTGGGAGCCCTAACCACTTTTCCCTCCAAACTATTTGCAATTAAGAGCCAGCGCATGAGCGAGTGTGAACACAGCCAGCAAAATCAGAGAGGTTGAACCAGGTTTTGGTTTGGCTCCAGTTCTGGTTTGGGTTTGCTAGTGACCAAAGCTGTTCTCACCCAGTCCTGGTTGAAGTTCAGCCAAGGTTTCCAACTAACTGCCCTGGTTCAGGCCTCACTTGAGGAAAAATCTGGAAGAAGTTTTCTGCCTGACTCTGCTCTGTGTGTGTGTGTGTGTGCGCGCAAAGCTGGTCTTCTTTGCTTGCTTGTCCTGAAAAATGATGAATTGCAGAACTACCCATTTGGTGTTAGTCATTCAGTGAAGCAGGAAGGAAGCAGGAAGCCCTTGTGAACACTAACTTTTCAAAGCAGCTTGCAAAGAAAGCCAAGGCCCTCCTCCCCTAGGCTACATCACTGCACACTGCTCTTTACCTCCTCACCTTAACGGGCACCTAATCACAATTAACATTTGGAACTCATTCAGACGGAAATATTTGCCCGGTGCAAACAGCTGAGGCATTCCACGTCAGCCCTTTCTCTGTGCAAGGCATATTAAAAAAAAGGGGGAGGGCAGAGGAGCCCTACGAAGCCCTACACTTGCTGAACGGGAGAGGCCCGACTGCGCTCAACAGGTTCAGTTCACGCTCTGACCCTGCCCAGCTTCCTGCTATTCAGATGTGTTACTTCCCCTTTGTGGTAATGGCCTGTGGCAGCCGGCCAGAAAGCACTATTAATTTCAGAAGTGGCCTGACAACAAACCCACAGCGAAATGAGAGGAAGTGGCGGGGAGGCCATCTGTTGACTTCAGCAGAACAGTAGGGATGCAGCTATGTAGGTTCTACAAGGAAAGCAGATTAATAATCCACAAAGAGGAAACTGGCTAAAATTATCCACAGACCATATTTAAAAAAAAAAAAAAAAAACCAACAAAAAAAAACAAACCAAGGGAGTCACTTGAGCTGCAGCTGGACAGGAAATTGCTAGAGCTGCTTGCAAATCTCCACTTTGAACAGAGCAGCACAGGGAATGCCAAGAGCGGAAACCGTTCAAAACTGGATTAGCACAAGCCAAGTTTAACTGCAACCCACTTCTACTTTCACAGTTTATGCACTCAATCTAGGCCACTACTGCATGAGACACTGACTCACTTTTTTTCTCATGTTTTGTTTGCTTTTCATTTCACACACTTGCAGTTTCTAAAATTATTTGAAATGTGCTCCGGCTGCCAGGAGTTCTGCAGAACCCCAGCTGACAGCCTCATCTGCAGCATCAAGCCAGCACTGTGGTACTGCACGCAGATTTTGGCACCGCTGTACCTTGGGCCGCTTCTCATCAGGAAGGATATTAATGAGTATAAGTTGCAGCAGGAAGTTTTGCAATCGCTATAATCCCCATTTTTCCTTCTGCAGAGACAGGACTACATGAAGGGTCCAAAGAGGAAATGAGGTGACTAAGGGTATAGTAGAGACTTTGCCTCCTTGCCTTCACCTGCTAAGTGGCTACGTGGCTGAACAGCAACAGAAAAATAATGTACAGGCTGCAGACTGTTGATGGATCTCTCTGAAATGAGTTCCTGCCAGACAGATAAGGAGAGCATGAACCCATCTCCTGGCATCTGTAATAAGAATGGCCAAAACTTGTAAACAAACACAGAAAAGAGCAGCTCCTTACCCTTAAAAAATAAGTAAATAGAATTCCTTATGGCTCAGAGTCAGGTGCATCCCTGGGATAGCAAAGGGACGCCAGAATATTTTTGCAATTAACCAAAAGGCCTTCAAAAGCATTCCCTTCACCAAAACAAGAATCCAGTACATGCACTGCTTATTCATTTAGGCAGCAGCAGACCAAAAGGGAAATCAAGGCTTTATTGTCTATGGGGCTGTACAAAAGCTATTGAAAGCAGTCATTACCTTTAAACATAACCATATGTGTATGTGCAATTAACCACACTCACACAGAGAGGAAAGGGGGAAGAAACCAGCCAGGTTCTCAATAGCCAAAAATAGTTATTTATTAATAATTTAAGGTTTTACATTCTTATAATAAATTCCATCTTAAAACTTTTACACCGTGAATTAGACTCTCCCTTATTGGCAACCATGTGCAGGTTCACTGTGCGTACACACAGGTAAAAATGCTCGCACATACTTCCAGTTTTATACAAAAAAAAAAAAAAAAAAAGAAAAAGATGCAAAATATTGCATTTGAGGTGAAGCTCCCTGAAGAATTTGTACAGAGGTAATGCACTGTTTAGCACATCTGAAAGTTTTAAAAAGTGATCAAAAATCTTTCGCATTCAAAGACAAACCTCCTCCTAGATGATCTATTTACAAAAGGTAAGGCAAAAAATTAATTTAATTTAAAAATATATATATATCATGTGGAAACTACATCAAGAGCGTGAGGGGAAAAAAAAAAAAAAAATCACCACAATGAAAAGAAAGATACATGAAAGAAGAGACTGTACTTGCTCACACAAGATGATTTGCAAACTTCTCACCATTGCCATTTCTCCCTCATGGAAAGCTTGCTTCAGCTGAACAATAAAATTAAGCATGCTGCAAATATATTCTTTGCAATTTAAAAAAAAAAAAAAACAAAACCAAAGAAACTAACAAAAAAAACCCCAAGCAAATAAAGCAGAATTTATGAAGAGAACAAAACCACAGACGTCCCTTGGATTGATTTCTTGAATACATGTGAATTAAAAAAAAATTGCAAATCGATTTAAGATTAAATATTTACATTGATCAAGTAGAATACTACCGAGCTCCCGGCAAACAAGTACTCCAAATATGCTAAGCTGAAATCTCTTTCTTTGGCTCCTCTAAATTAAAACAAACAAAAATAACCAGTCTTCACTGAAGACAGAGATGTGTCACAGATCCGAAAGCAGAGAGGGAAGCAGGACAGTTCCAGTCTCTAGAGAACATGTGCTCAGCCTGCCCAGCCTTACCCTACCCCTCCAGAAGTCCTCGGATCCAAGCCACTGTGCAAGCCCACCTGCCACCTGGTCACCACGGTCCTTCCCAGAGAGCTCACCACATTCCCTCCCTTCACAATAGCCAATTCCATACTGTGTAACCTTTCTAGCCTGCACTGGCAGCTGCTTTTTTGATAGCAGAGGCCAGAAAAAGAGAAAGCTGCATTTTCGGTACCACTGCCAAAGAGACACCATTGTGGAGTGATCCCATGAAATGGACAGGAGAAGGGAGGTGGTGGGAGCTCACGTGGACTGCAGGGAATCGACCTGGAAGACGTTCTGGTTAGAAGGGGTGGTGAAGTACAGCTGCTGGTTCGGCACTCGATTGTCACAGGGGCTGCTCAGCCCCAGAGTCCGCTCAAAGTCTAGCAGCTGACCCATGAAGTTGAAGTTGGGTGAAATGTTGGACTTCTTCATCTTGACAATATCGTAGGCATCATTCATGGACAAATTGAGCTTCTGCATGAGGTAGGCCACTGTCACGGTGACCGAGCGGCTGATCCCTGCTAAGCAATGCACCAGGACGCCGCAGTTCTTCCCTCGTGCTTCATCTGTACAGAGACAATGAGGCAGAGAAGGATACATAAGACACGGGGTTGGTAACTGATCTCTCAACACAAGTGAGATTAGTATCAAGTAGAAAGAAAGGACAATTCTGTTCCCAGGGGCCAGCAGTGCAACGCAAGAGTTAACTTCACCAGCTTCAAACCAGGACGAGATGAGAATCCACCCCCCTACAAATATGTACTGGAGTCCAAGGGCTGAGAAAACTACGAATGAGACAAAGGGAACAGGATAAGCTGCATGACACTGTTTTAAAAGTCAGTTTCAAAAGACACGCTTTCGCCTGGAGATTTGCCTTAAATTCCTAGTCCCCTTGCCCCAGCATGGAAATCCTGCAATGTGTCATTGAATGCCTTTTATACAGACCAGCAGACTGCAAAGGTCTATTAAATTATTCTCCAACTGTTGTGCAGCTAACAATGGAGGTATTCAGGCATTTTAAAAGAATGAGGGAAGTCACAGGGGACAGCCCATTAGGAGGAACAGGATGTCAACATTGGTTGAAAATGGGTTCCTTTGTAATAGGAAATGCATTACAATGCCTGGAGATTAGTTTCTTTGTGGCTTCCAGCCCACATTTCTTCCTGCTGGGCTCAGATTACCTACATTCTCCACTATTACCGGTATCATTCAACCGGATTACAGCACAGCTTCCCAACAGATAATGCGATGCCCACCTCACCGCACCCCGATGGGGCGATTTTAGCCCTCCCCGAGACGAAGGAGAGCACAAATTGTAAGCAGAACTCCTTGAGCCCAAGGGGACGTGTTTCCAGAGCTGATAGATAACGTCTAAGGGCTGGCTACCGAGGCACCGAGCCCGAGAGGTGGATCATTATTACCACGAGATTTAATTAAAGCTCTGACTATACATTTGCCAGGAATACCCCTTATGAATAACTTGTATTTAAAAGCTAAAGTTAGCTTCCCACATCGTTTATTTTTATTATACTGCTCTTCAGTAACCTTAAGGAAAAAAAAAAAAAAAAGAAAGCAGAAAAATAACAAAACAACTACCCAAAAAAAAAAAAAAAGTGAACGAATAAGCCATCAACTCTGGGCTCACTTACACACACACACCCGCCAGGAAAAGATTTAAAAAGATCCCCCATCCTGCGCATTGCTCAGTCCCCAGCTCCAACACAACTGGCTCAGGGAGCAATCCCAGGGCCAGCCAAAGTAGGTACGGTTTGCAACCTGCAAACGTCGCTTACAATTTATCGGGGTTCCCCTATAACCCCCCCCCCAATAGTCCCCACTCGCCCCTTAATTTAAGACGGCTTTAAAACCAGAAAGCGAGGCACCCCCCAGAGACTACCAGAAACGCTGCTACTGCTTCTCGCCCGAAATCTCCTGAATTCTGCGAAAGAAATCCGAGTTCTCCCGCTTGACATTGAGCTGTTAGCACATAATCGGGTCTCACCTATAAAAGAGATGGCCTCAGGAAAGAACTGAGACAGATTTTGGCTCCAGTGGTCAGAGATCGGGATCTGTTTGTACTTGAATTCGCCGGCGTTCTCAAAGAGATTAGGCAGGTTGGGGGTAACGTTCAAGATGTATTTAATGCCAAACTCTTCTAAAACGTCCAGATTAGTGGAGTCCTTGGCACAGCCTAAGTAGAGGTAGGGTAAAATCTCCACCGGGAAGGAAGGCTGGTTGTTGGAGAGCGGGCTGCCATCCGAGTCGGTGGCACTATTGGGGTCTCTGTCAATGTCAGATTCAATGTCTGATGAGGAATCGGAGCTGATTCGGAGGCCTCCCAAACCCAGGACTGGCAAAGGAGGAGAGCTGCTGCTACACGAACTGTCTAGGTTAGTTTCGCAGTGCAGGGCGAACTCGGCCTGGAACTTGCTGAAACCACCTGGGTAGAAAAGCAGAGGCGGGGGGGGGAAACGCAACCTGATATAAGATGTCAAGCCGACTTACTTCCCTGGTACAGCCGTGTCTGCCAAGGGGCATCTGCTTCCCACCCTCTCCAGCCCCGAGGAAAAAAAAAAAGAGAAATATGTCACACTCTCACGCAGACGGACTAAACCTCAAAGAAGGTTTAAGGAAATCGCCCGCTGCGGCGGCGGGCTCAGCACATTCAAGATTAAAGCTCTGTGCCGCTTCGCCCTGCGGGGACCTCTGGAGAGACACCTCGGCGGCAATTCCTTCTGCCCTCCCCAGCTCATGCCGGGATCCCCGTTAGCCCTGTCCTCCCCACCCCGCTGTCCGCGAGGTCTCTTTAAACAAAGCGAGGACAGCGATGCTGGGTGGGGGGATGTCCCCCTGCCCAGGTCGGTGTCCTCCCGGAGTGTCAGTGTGCAACGCCCGGGGGACACTGCGGACACCCCCCACCCCTTCCCCGGGCAGAGAAGCCGTACCCGAGCCAGGGGGCTCGCCGCCCTGTCACCCACAGCCCCGAGCGCCCAAGCAGGCAGCGATCTCCCCCCGCCAAGCCCGGGCGGCCCTTCTCACCTTCCAGATAGAACGCCTTGCAGCCTTCGTCTTTGAGGCGCTTGAGGAGCAGCCCCAGCACGGACTCGCCGCCCGTGTTCTCGTTCCAGTCGCGGCTGTGCTCGTCGTAGAGCACCACCGTGTCGGTGCCGCACCGGCGGGCGAAGCGCTCCCGGTCCTCCTCGCTGCTGGCGACGAGGGAGCGCAGGGGCAGGTTGCCCTTCTGCAGCCGCCGCAGCATGATGCCGGGGATGGCCACGTTGATGGCCGACTCGATGTGGGACGACTCGTACAACTCCTGGGGCCGACAGTCCATCAGCAGCAGCCGGTCGTTGCCCATCTCCAGCTGCTCGTTCAGCCACGCCACGGATTTACTAATCGCCATTTCCGACGCGAAAGGGACGGGTCTGAACGTATCTAGCATGAGGAAGGACGGGGGGAGCGGAGCGTGCTCGGGAGGCGCCCCTCGCTCTCTCTCACAGCGGCATGCGGCGGGCTGGGCGGGCGGGCTGCGCCCCGCCAACTCCGCACAACTTCTCTCCCGCCGCCCCAGGGAGACGAGCCACGCAGCCCCCCCGCGCCGGGCGGCGGAGTCACGGCGAGGGAGACGCGGCCCCGGCGTGCGGCTCTAAGTGCGAGCGCGTGTCTGTCCGTCTGTCTGTGCCTGCGTGTGTGTCTGTCTGTGCCTGCGTGTGTGCCTGCGTGCGCGCAGCCAGCCTGCCTGCTCTCCTCTTTTTTTTTTTTTTTTTTTTTTTTTTTTTTTTTTGGAATGAAAACCAGAATGAACCTGCCTAATCGCCGCTGCAGCCCCGAGCCCTTGGGCTTTTCCTCCTCCCCGAGTGAATGAAATCCAATTAACGTGCCGCAGAACGGGGCTCCCCCGCTCAGCGCGGAAGTGCCGCCGCTGCCCCTTCGCTCCCCTTCTCTTCCCTTCTCTTCTCTCCGCTCCGCTCCTCGGCAGCGGCAGCGGCTCCCCCCGGCCGCGTCCCGGCGGCTCCTCAATGGGCAGCGCCGCGGGCCGCCTCAATGGGTACATTCTCCGGCGCAGCCAATGGGGGCGCGCGGAAGGGGCCGTTGCCGCGGCGACGGGCCGGCTGGAACAGGTTGTGTTGATGAATCGTTAATGAGTTTGTCATTCACAAAAACGGAAAGGAATTTCCGCTCCGGATAAGCCGAGTGCAAACAAGCGGCAGCCGCGGCGCGGCGCGGCGGGGGCAGGTGAGGGGGCGCGGTCCCCCGGTCCCCCGGTCCCGGGCAGCAGCCGCGGGGCCGCGGAACAAAAGGCGCCTTTTCTGCCCCTCCATCTTTCCTCTCCCTAAATCTGAAGGCCGCGGGAGGGGCTCGCCCGCGTCCCCCCTAAATCCCCACCAGCGCTGCTCGCGGCCCGGCTTTTCATTAGGGCGTTCCGGGAATCCCATTTTTAGGGAGGCGGGCAGCCTGTGTCCTCGGCTGATCCCCACACGGGTGAAGGGTAAACCCCGAGATAATCTCTTCCTACGCGGCCCGGCTTTATTCGCCGCACGACGCGCAGCCGGGGGCCGGCACCGCCTGGGGAGCAGCTCGCAGGCACTGCTAAAGCCTGGACGGGCCGCCCCACAACCGTGGCCGGGGAAAGCGGCCCGCCTTGGCGCGGCCGGTCCCTCCAGGTAGCCGGGAAGGGAGCTGCGCTCGCCCGGTTGCGGTGTGGGGCCGCCGCCAGCGCGGAGCCCGCAGCCACCCCCGGCGGTGCGGGGAGCGCCCGGCCCGGCGCGGCCCCTCGCACCTGGCAGTCCCGGCCGCCGCACCGGAGCCTGCGGGTGGGGTCCCGCCGCCGCCGCCGTCGAGCGC
>JAVSBS010010673.1:0-23439 GCA_033124195.1 Coracias cyanogaster
CTTCCCTTCACAGCTCGGAAGTCTCTTGGTCTGCCAGGTCGTCTTCCACCCTCCACAGTGCCTCCCCAGCAGCATCGCCCGCTCAGTGGTGGGCACAGTGGCCTGGGGACAGGAGCCATGGTGGCCCGTTCCAGCGACTTGCCGTACCTGATTGTAGGCGTTGTGCTGGGCTCTATTGTACTCCTCATCGTGGCTTTCATCCCCTTTTGCCTTTGGAGAGCCTGGTCCAAGCAGAGTAAGGATTCTTTCTCGAGGGCTGATTTACAAGATGTGTTCTGCCCTGTTGGTCAGATATTCCCCTGGGTGTACTTGGGTCAAACACCCAAAATGTGAGGGCTGCACATTCTGGGAAGGAGGGAGAGGGGCAGCAGAGAGCAAGTCTCAAATGTCCTGTGGAACCCCATAAAGACAAAGGCCACTGTTTGTCCGGTGTCCTACTTACCTTGTTGAGAAGGAACCCTGGGACTAGATCAGGGAAAAATGGGCACTCCCTTTGCCTTCATGGAGGGTCCCTTTCCACTATTTGTCTCCAAGGGTGTTTTGGGTGCCAAAATAGCTGCCTGATAGGACAGCCTAACATCCCCACTGAGCTTCAGGAAGCTGAAGTTTACCTCTGATTTTGGTCTCAGACTTCCTTTTTCTTCCCTCTGCAGAGCAAACCCTTGACATGGGCTTCCCAGGAGCTGGGCTGCTGGTATCATCCTGCCAGTACACCATGGTGCCCCTGAGGGGCATCTCTGCTCCTCGTGCCAACGGACATCCTTATGTTAACGGGCAGCCGTATGCCAACAGGGCACATCTGAACGGCATCTGCCCCTCTGCAGGAGTGGGGTATGCAAGCACCAAGCCCCGGGATTACAGTCCAGATGAAGTGCCACCGGTATGTCCACACCTGTGGTGAAAGTTGGTTTGACATGAGCTGGAGGCTATCATTGCAGTGAGAGGGCTTCTCCAGGTGGCACCCTTTGCAGTGTGTTGAAGTGGCAAGATTCGCTTCTTAAAAGAGAATCTGCTTCTCCCCTTTACAGTGGGGTCTGAGTCATGGGAGGAGCAGGAGGGTCTCCAAAACACTGGTGAAGAGGTGGTTTCTTGGCACAGTGGCTCTAAGTATGGAGGAGGCAGCAGGCAGAGACTACTTTAATGGGAATGGTTCCTGTTTCTCCTGAGCAAAGCTCACGGGGACTGACAGTGTTGGGGACTCTTAAGTATAACACAGGCCCAGGCAGTGCCACAGCGGAGAGTATATTGTCCCCCACTGATTCAGCAGCAAGTGTGAAGTGAGTTCTTCAGTGTTCAGTTCCGCTGTCCTCTGTAGCAAAACACACAGTTTCAGCTTTCTCTGCCTTCTGTCATAAGAGCTTCACCAGTTTGCCCCCTAGGTCAGCACCTGCCTCTCAGTGCTGCTCTGTGGCATTGCTCTGCTGAGAATCCTTCTCTCTCCTTCCAGTCACACGAGGAAACCAACGCCTTGCTGCAGGCCAGAGTGCTGCAGAACGGGAATGCCCAGCAAGACTACCAGCCCTCTAGGTTAGTCCTGGCTTGTGGAGGGGTAAGGTGGGGCAATCCAGCGGGGACCCACAAGACTATGTGCTCACAAAAGCTTGCCCTCACCACCCTCTCATCTGTCCCAGTTCACTTGGGAAGCAAATCCATGCTCCAGCACTGGGCCTTCTCAGTCTAAATTCTCTCATTCTATTATGGTTTGAGGGAGAGCTAATTTAATTGTAGAGGTGGCCAAGAGCTATTTCCCCCTGCCTCCTTTTCCTCCCCCTGATCCTATGTGGGAGACAGAAAAGCAGGGTGAGAAGCTAACATCTATGAGTGATAAACAGCTGCCCTAGAATGTGGCCAGGGGCTGACTGCAGGTGCTTTGTGTCTTGCTGTCAAGTCATTACTCCCACGCTCCCTGGGAGGCACACTCCTCCCAGCTCCTGTGGCACTCACGAGAGGTGGAATTATGGATACCAGATCCCATCACTTCATTCCCATCCCATAAGTACACCCCAGTTTATGCTCTTCCCCTCACTTAGGAGGGCTCCGTGTCACTGCATTGATACAGCTGGCTGACATGTTACATAGCTCCTATCTTCCAAGGAGGAAAGATCTGTTAGTAGTGCTAGACCTCTTTGTCTGCCTCCTCAGATTGCCCAGCTCAAGAACAGAAGACAGCTCTTTCCTCTACAGTCTCCCAGACGACTCCACTCACCAGCTTCTTCAGCCACAAGATGACTGTCCACACCTTCAAGAGCACTTTGTTGGTCTCCATCATCCAGTGATGGGCAGCAAAGTGGGAGGCCTGAGCCTGGATCCTCGACGGGATCCCCTCTTCCACCAAGGTCAGTGGTCTGGAAAACTCCATGCGTGCTTCATCTCATCATTTTAGGCTAATCTTGAAGGGAAATCTTACTGTAGGGCCTTTCTTGATCTGCTTGCTTCTGTGGTGCGAGGACAGTTTTAACACTGCATAGAACAGCAGTGTGGAAAGGCCGTATTAGCAGCTGGGGACCGTAAACTGCCTCAGTCAGTTTTAGAGGACCCACTTCTCGTGTCTCCAAAAGCTTGAGCTGTATGCTGCCGGAAGGGCACATACTCACCTCCAGTTGCAGAGACACTGTCCTTTAATCCTTCTTACTTTTGCATTTTCCAGACTGCCAATAAAACAATAAGGTCCTTGAAAAATGTGAATCCATCTCCCTAGGACCTGATCCACTACACCTGTAGCATGGATCAAAACTCCCATGTAGCCAGGACTTTCAGTACGCAGATCTTCCCCTTTAATCAGAGTAGCTATCCTCATGCAGTGGACTGTTGACTAGAAGAGCTACCCCAGCATCTCTCATTTCTGTATCCATTGTAATCATTTCTTGCTCCTTTCCCTTTCAGGAAGCTCTTGCTGCCTCGGCCTAGTGCCCGTTGAAGAGGTAGAAAGACTAGACTGCTGCCAGTCCAGAGGAGATCTCCATCCCCAGAACCCAGTGATTGCACCTTTGGGTCAGGACCTATCAAGACACCTAAACAGCAGCCCACCACCACTGAGGCCTTTAGAGACTCATTCTCCCACCAGCTAGGGACCAAGCTGCCTTTTGCAAAAGACTGATTCTAAAGAGAAAAAGAGAATGGGTATTTATTTTTGTATAACACACCTATTTATATATTTATGCACTTGTATATAGATGTATATGTGCCTTTTATAATGCTATGGAGACAAAGCATCCTCAGCAAGGTCACAGGAGGGCCCAAGAAACAAGGCAGCAGCTCTCTGCGGCACTGGGCTGTACATCAGAGCACAAGATTGAAACAGCAGCACAAGAGACGTCGCGGGACATGGGTCCAAACAGAGCCACCACCACCAAGGTCTAGCACCCTCTTGCAGTGAGGGCTTCACGAAAAGATTATGCTGTCAAAAAGGTCTTCTCCTCTTCCCCACAGGAAGCTCTGTCCCAGGAGCAGACTCCTGTGAATGGACTGGAGGAGTTACACACTCTGCCTAATCATCTTTAGCAACCCTTCACATACACGCCATCTGCAGCCGCCTATCTGTAAAGACAAACCCACGCTTTAACATCTAAAATAAAGGCTTTAGTCTTTCCTGTGGCTGGCTGTATGTGAAATCATCCTACGGAGTGAAGCCGCTCTTTTTCCCTTGCAGACGTACAGCAAGCAGGACTCCCAGGGAAAGGTGACGTTTCCCTGCAGTTACAGTTTTCCAAATAGACAAGGATGCAAATCTTAATGCTGAGCTCAGAAGAGGGACAGCTGCTCCCCGTACCAGCTGAGTGACATAAAACTTCCAGTGAGGAGCACAGCTGGAGGAAATTTTCGTTTATCTCCAAGGACAGCTACATGAGTTCGGTGGTGGGAAGCTCTGCAAATTTTCTTTCCTTATCCTGTCCTCCCATTCGGTGCTTTTCCAGTTTCAAAAGCTTTCAGCATCCAGGCCTGTATATGAGGGTGGGTTTTTTTCCTGAAGGAAACAGGAAATGCTCAGCACCTTCACAGGGTCCCCCTGGAGAGGGCCAGCTGCACAAGTACCATTCCTTTGCTTGGGCTGGGCCAGCAGGGGCTGTGCTTGTGCCTGGCTGGGATATGGTGGGATCCTGGCCGAGCTTACACTAGAGGAGCAAAGACCAGTGGCAAAAGGCAGGGAGTGGGGAGGAGGAGCAAGAGCAGCTGCAGGTTGTTCAGTCTATTTAATTAAATATTAGAATAAACTCCAAGTCTCTCCCTGCACCTTCAGGAACTCCTCTGCTTGGGGGTTGAAGGAAGTTCTCACAGTAAGACAGGACAGGTGCTGTAAATGATCACATGCTGCTGCCATACTGAATGCCAGAGGTGAAAAAGCGTAAAACCTGAAAACCCACAGAGCCTGGCGTGCTCTCGCTCTGATCCGGCAGGCGCAAGCCAGTGGAATTACAGGCTGACTTGGCATTTGCTGTACCCTCCTCCTGCCAGGTAAATACCATGTCCAGCACTGCTGTGCAGTTTTCCACCACTACAGAGCAGCCTTTGACTGGCTCCATACCCACCTGAGCACGGTAGGACCTGAGGAGAAAGGTCCCTTTGCTTTCTCCAAGCAAACAGCACTTCCCTTGACTCTATCTAGCTCAGTTTGCAGAGAAGTCCTATTGCTGCTGGGATGTTCAGGAAGTAACAAAATGCAGCCTTGCAGCAGACCTCCTTGATTATTTCTCTCTCAGTCTCTCCTTGACTATTTCTGAGAACCCAGATACCAAATCTGCATTTGCCCATGTGAAACTCTCATATCCAGCCATCACCAGCCACTCGTTTGAAGAACAGACATACACATATGCACCTGTACGCACGGGGCATCTTCCCAGTGCAAATGTCTGCAAGGGACTGGTGGCAGCATTTCCTGGTTCTGTTTGCACTGTCTTTATTCCATATCTGTCACTACAGTCATATTTTGATGGAGAAACAAATATAACCCTTTACAACTCAACCCCTGCGCGCCCAGAGCCATTCATGTCACGCTTCAGGTGTGACTCCTGCCGCAGCGAACCACGTCTGGTTTTAGGGGAGCGTTGGACTGTTAGTTACCGTTTCTGGTGTGAAAACAGGGAGTGATTCAGTTGGTGTCTCAGAGTCCCATGGTGACGAAGGTTGTAGAAAGCGGCATCTGCTTTTTCTTCTAAGGAGAGCGAGATCTTCTCTTAAGCACCCATCTTTTCTACGTAGAAGATGGATTTCTTCTCTTAGGAGGGCTGTGTCATGAGCCATGTGCTTGAGCTGTGACTCCAGCCTGACCTTCTCTTTGATGTCAGTTGTTCGGGTGCCCTGAACTCGTACTCCCTGTAAGGACAGGAAAAAAAATAAATATAGCTCCTATAAAACGTGAGAGAAGGAACGATGGAAATTTAGTTCAAGAGGGAAAGTGAAGCTTCCCAAGAGGCAGGGCAGCTTCATCACTTCTCTTCAATCAGAACTACGTGGAAGTCAGAGTGAGGGACCGCTAACATAGACCTCTCCCTTAGGGCTGCTGAGGGCCAGGTGATCCCTTACCCCTTTCTGAACAGTCCCAAACCTGCAGGCAGTACAGGGGCCAACGGGCTTACCAGCGCATCATTCTTAGGTGAAGCCAGCTTCGTTTCAAGTTGCTGCTTTTCAAAGCAAAACTGGTTCAGCTGCTGCAGCTTGCTGGTGTTTTCCTTTGTCAGCTTCATTAGCTGCTGCCGCAGGTCTAAGATTCTTTCCTAGAGAGATACAAAATGTTGAGCTGGGGCAGGAGAGGACACAAAGTGTGCAGCAGGGAAGAAGTGCTGGGCACAAGCGTCACAAGAGAGCTAAACAACAGACTGGTCTTGCATACGCCACCTGATCCCATAGTACCTTCAGTGCAATCTGTCATCAGCATCTTTTTTTTTTTTCTTTTTAATATTGCAAATACTTAAGTAGGTAAAGCAGTTAGGGCAAAAGTGTGGGAAAGCCATTAGGTACATAGTACTTCCATATGTGCTCTTCTGTAAGGGCAGCCTAAGAGAGTCCCCACCTGCTTGCACCACAGGAGCTGAGCCTTAGCCCTTCCCAGAGAGGGAAATGAACTTCTCAGACTGCACAGAGCAGCAGCCCAGGTGTGAGCCAGGGCTGCCCCATACACAAACAGTTTGTCACCAGAGGCGGTGGGAGGAGGCAGGAGGTGCCAAATGCCAGCTGAAAATCGAAGGAAAGCGTTCTGGAAGAACTTCAGGTATGGACTGAAGCAGGAGGATGCATTTGACTAAAGTAAAACAAAAAAGATCGACTACCTCCATGAGAAAATAGGAAGTAGGAATGATGATGGGAAATGGGTGTTGGACGTTATGGTTTATTAATGACTAGTGAAAAAACCACAAACACATTCACAAAAGATGTCAGTGTAACTATTCAGCCCCAGGGAAATAAACCCTTAACAGATCATTGTAACGCATATGTCTTCTACCTTTTCCTGCCCCTTACCTCCCACTTTTTGAGCTCCTGGGAGTGCACATATTCTTTCTCCATTATTTGCACTTTCAGTTCTTCCATGCGTATGTTAACAGAGTGTGCTTGAACTGCTTCAAAATCAACCAGCCGGCCAAATTTCTTCATCATCAGATCATGACACTTCTTTTCCAGTTCTAAGGGGCATGGCATAAATGGCAGTGCTGTCTTTCATTGGTTAGTAAGAACTTCTGCCTTACCCCCAGCTTTTTGTCTGCGCTCTGGTTTTTTCTCTGTAATCGATAATTCACACACAACCACACAGAGCTCAACTGAATATTGCTGTTTGTCCTTGCCCACAACCACGTCTGCGTGGTCACTAAGCTATGCTCTAAGCCAGCCCAAGTAAGCTACTCCCACATCACGGGCCGTGTAAGACCTCTGCAGGTTCAGTGGTGCTGGACACGTCTTTGGTAAAGTGTTCCAGGTAGGGCTTGTTTCATTCATCTCATGTTACATAGAGGAGGAAATTGCCAAAAAAAAAAAAGCTTATGTAGCTTTGGGGAAAGTACTTTTTTCCTAGCAATTCTGGTTTACAGCCAGAACATGGGTCCTGACTTCCAGTGTCCCATCTCAGTCAACTCTCCTTACACTAAGTTCCCAATTTATTTCACACAGCCTAATGACCCCATAGTGCTGGAGAACTACCAGTACTTGATCAAAACCGTCCACTTGATCTGCTTTTTCTGTTTTATTTTCTGCAGTAACCAGCTGTGACATCTCTGTGAGTGTAACGGCAGACATCTGGTGAGTTACCCCCACCCAGGGAGGGGGACAGAAGGAGCATCAGCATGTAGTGTTGTTCAGTCTCTGTTACTCACGTTGAATCTTTAGCTCCATCTCCTTTTTGTCCTGGACGAGCTGCTTATGTTGCTTTTGGGCCTTCTTATAGATCTCCCTTTGCATTATCTTTTCATTATGTAGGTCCACAATTCTCTTCTGCAGATACTCTAAGGACTGGTTGGTAAATACCAAAGCCTGGGAGAAGTCCCTGGGCATCTCCCCATTAACTAAGTACTCCACCTGCAAGAAACAGCCGTTAGCAGGGCTGACTTGACTTATTAAGGGCACTGGTGATCTCCGGATGACAAATGTGTGAGTGTTAGAGAACTAATGTGTGAGGTAACACTAAGTATAGGCACAGCTCTCGTATTTTGGGCCAGGGAATCACTACCACTCAAGCAAAGCTCAAAGACTACGTAGAGCTGTGATGACTGCTAACATTTAAAGCTGTCTACCCTTCTATGGCACCTGGAACACAGCGGGAGCAAGGGACTCCCTGTCAGCTGTACTTCTGAATGATCCAGGAGCTGCAGGATTGTATAGTCAGGCCTTAGACTCTACTGTCTTTCTTACCAACCTTTTAATGAAGGGAAATAGAACAAATGGAGAGAGCTGAGCTTGCCTCAGAGGTCTGTAAGCCAAAACAGGCAGAGGCCTAGCTTCTCTCTGAGGACAAGATTCAGCCTAGAGGAAATAACAGCATTGTCATGAGTTTTCCTCTTCATTGTCTACTTATCATCCCTGTGCTAACAGCTGTGTAGATGAATGCATTGCGTCCAATCCAGGATTACGGAATTGGGCAAAACTCCCATTAGTTTCAATAGCTTAAGCGTTTTTTTGGTTTGGTTTTTTTTGGCGGTGTTTTTTTTTCTCCAGAAGAATTTCGGTAGGTATGGACCTGAAGAAAAATCCAATGCCAAACCTATAAAACAGTTGAAGACTATGCATATTTCAGTAATGGCATGACCTGCCTGTCCTTACCTCTTTTCTGTCAGTATAGGAGAAAGAAAAAAAGAAATAGCAGCGTGAAGTTCAATTAATGGCACTTCACTCCCAGGAGACTATGGTGAATCAGGAACTAAGGCCCCCAAAGAACAGTAACACCATTGTTTAAATGTACATAGGCCATTCTGCACCTGCAGCTGCACAACATCTTGAATTACCTGATGGAGTTTCAAAGGCACAACTACATATAGCTCATTCAGTTTCTGCTGCTTTTCCCACTGAAAGGTCGCCAGTTCCCCAACTGCAGTTTCCAGACTGGTTTCCACCACTTTTGCCTGCAGAAAGACAAATTTTGGACAAAAAAAATCCTGTAGTACTTTAATACGTAAGGCAGCAAGGTTTTATGTTAGAGTTCCTGATCCAAAGGGAAAGAAGTATAGAAAAAAAATTTAATTTTTTTTTTCCATACTATGATAGATGAGTTTCATAGGCAAACATGAGGCTTATCTACATATTCAAGGAAGAGTCTACCCTGAACACCTCCATACACATGTACGCTCATAAACATCTCCTTAGTAGAGAAGCCCTGTATCTATCAAGAGACAGCTGCTTTGTTTAGTGTCTAAAACACTTCTAGATCTACAGAGCCTGCAAGATTTTTTTTTATTGTGTTATGCCTGGAAATGCTTATTGATTCCACATGAGAAAGAAACAATTCAGCCTCAAATGTCAGACCCCAGGGTGAATATGTGGCAGCTGGCACTTAGGAAAGCCTTTAAAAACTAAAAAAAAAAAAGTTATAAGTGAAGCATATTTGATGGGACATTTTTGAGACACAATAAAAGCAAGACTTGCATAATGTTATTTTGGCAGAACTCTCTATCCCGGATAACCCTTCCAATTAAGATATTTTTGAATTAATATAAATCAAATGTCTTGATGAATGCAGGAGTTCAAAAAAGCTAAAAGGAAAACTTGCACCAAGAGAGTTTATTCAGTGATTACTATAACAAAGAGCAAGAGAACATAACTAAAAGCAGAAGAAATAGATGGAAGAATAGCTTTTTAATGCATTTATTTGAACCTGCGTTTGTGTTAGGATAAGTATTCTTTAATGTCTCCATCCCCATACACATGCACAGAGGAGAGGCCAGGCTACACCCGGTCTTTTGTCTGAACCAGAGAATGCAGTTTCTGCTGCTCCATGATGGTCAGACAGCTGGGAGGGAACTGGACCTAAAGCCTGGAGCCAGCCTCATAGCACCTTGATTTACCCTTCTCAGGAGGACAGGTGACTCGTGTTGGGCTGCCTCCTCCCTTTGTGCTACTGCAGAGATCTCTACCCAAACTGAGGCCTCTCACATGGTTAGGACTTTGTTTTTGAATCTTAGCCAAAATCACAACATTTTCACTGTAATGGAGCCAGCCAATGCTTGCTGAGAAGAAAACACTACAATACCTTTTTGGCCAGGGCGTTGTATTTCTTTCTGAGGTTAGCAGCAACTTTCTTCTCCTCTGTTAAAGCTTTCTCAACATCTAACCGCTTCTGCCGGAGCTGGATGGTGTTTTGGAAGAGTGCCTCACTGCAGTCTGAGGAGAGAAAGAATCAAAGAATGGCTTCATTTCATAATGACTGCACTACAGTTACAGGCTTCAGCTAGTAGCTTCTCCTACTGTGCACATTGCCTAGGGTTCCCCAGAATAAGACCATGCTCTTGGTTCCCTAGAGCTTTCTCAAACATGAAACACATGGGCCACATTCCTCCATGAGGGGCTGAATGTCTTGGATGGATCTTCCTTCTTTACATTCAGTCAAGACTGTTTCCAGAAGTAAGACTAAATGCATTAAAGCCAAGTGCTCAACAGTTAGCTTTTGTAAGTAATGCAGTCCCAGTAATTAATACGTTACAATATAATCTTCAATGACATGAACATATAGTTGTTTATACAGAGCCCCCTCTACTATAAATGATGAACTTGTTGTAGGCATCACAAAATCAGAGAATCATTTAGGTTAGAAAAGACCTTTAAGGTCATCAACTCCAACTCTAAATCCTTTATAGCTCTATTTCTAAAGAAAGCTGTGCTTTATGGGACCCATCTCATTTGTTTCATGATAAGGAAGATCTGTGAATTTCTAACTCAGTGACACTAATCTAAAGCATAATTATGCCCAAATCAGCAAGCATCATTAAAAAAAAAAAAAGAAGTCCAATAAAGGCAAAGCAAATGACACATTAAAAGACAAATATGAAGAGGCTAATGCAACATGTAATTCCCCTATTAAATTAGTAATTTAGACTTGTAAAATAAAAAGTAAAAATCTTCATTTCTTCCCAGCATTTAATTGAAAAAGGAGATGAATGAGGAGTTAATCAAAAATTCAATTTGTGGAAAAGATGTGGAAAATCCAATTAAAAAATATGGAAAGGTAATTTGTTAGTAAGTTGTAACTGGAAATAAAGCAGTGTTGTTACATTGTCATTAACATATCACCCAAATATTTTTTTAAAGAACACCACCCTAAACTAGCTAAACTCGTACAAAAGGCAAGAGGAGAGGAAAAGTTGCTTACCTTTGTTGAATAAATGAATGAATGCAGAGGGTTTTACAGAAGTAAAGCTCCTAACTTTTCAGCTACCCTTAAGAGAGCAGCCTGGAAACAGGCAATTGCTGCATAAATCCACGAGGTGGTAACAAAGAGCTTAATTCAACAGCACAGTTGAGTCCCCACAGAACTTCCCTGAACTAGGATCCAGCAGTGCCAGGCAGCTGGTTTCCAGAGAGCAGCTACAGCCTCGCTCCAGCTCCCCTTCTGAGAGCAGCCTTTTCTCTCCAGAAAACGGCCATGAAATGGTGAATGGTTCTTTACACAAAATATTTAATACTTACTGCTTAGCTAAGTTTTATTTTTCCAAACTTTTTAATTAGAGTACCCTATACTACCAGCAGTTTCATTATCTTTGCTGATATTTCCTGGGCAGAAACACTGCACGCAGGAGGGGTACTCACATTCTGGCCCTTAATGGCATTAATATGCAGTGAATAATGAAAAATTCTGTGTTTAAAAAGAAAACACAATATTGCCCCTGAAGCTAAACAAGTAGTCAACCCAAGGAAATGATGGCTTACATACTCTTTGGGCAAACAGAGTCATCAAAGACTTGATCTTCAGATCCAGAATTTTCTTCATCAATCCCCAAGCTGGACTCCTCCTCATTCTCCTCATCAATCTCCTCTTCCTTATCTGGAAGAAAAGGACATTATTGCTGGCTTGCAGAACATCCCCAGACTCAGTGGACGTGCATTATGCCAGTGTGCTGGTGAACACAATCCCAGTAATCCATGAAGGCTTGTCCTAGTTATATGTGAATCCAGGCACCTTGTGCCTATTGCATTGATCTCAATTTCACAAAAGAAGAAAAAAAAAATGAGGGATAGAGAGCACCTAGTACTGCCAAAGACACAGACACAGTTGCATTTTTGAGACTTCCTTCAACAGTCTCCTCCCTTTATGTGTGCTAGGAGTTTACCTTGTGGGTTTACCATTCTACTACAGAGATTTAATCAACCAAGCAAAATACAGAAGCACTGAACTGTCACAAAAGCATCACTGTTGTCCGCACTTTTTTCTAATTGTGTCCCATTTGAAATCAAAAGCCAAGTCGGAAAGAGAGCACAAGTATTTTAGCTCAGTAAGACTGCCTAGCAGTTTAAACCCAAGTCACTAAGATAATTAAATCCTTTCATAGTATGTTTAGTCCTATGACTAACAGATGATTGCAGATTAGGTCTATGATCTCTCATTTCTTAGTGGACAGATTAAAGAAGAATGTCATGAATGTGGCAGACTAATCACTTATCCATAGCTCCCGTTGGTACAGCATAGGAAGTATCCATTTAAAGCTTTGCCTCTCCTTCATACCAATTATCAGTCCTCAATATTGACTTACAGGAATTAAATTGCAGGAGCTGTCATCAGACCAAATGTGGTCATGTTAGACACTGAATTACATCATTGTTACCATTCAAGATGGTGGCCCAGAACATGGGTCAGCACGTAAACAAATCTAAGTAGGTCTGATCTATGGTTTTTTTGAACTGAGTTCAGTGTTCCTTGTACCCAGGGCTCCAGCTAGATTGAGAGGCATTTACTTGATCATAGGGAACCATGTGTAACAAACCCATTTTTTAAAAAAGAACAGTATCTCCAACCTGCTTCTGCTCCTCCTTCATCTTTTTCCATACACTTGATTTTCTTGTTCAGAACCTTGGTCAGAAAATGGGCAAACTCATTGTTTTCTCCAAGGGATGCTTGGAAGGTGGCATAAAGAGCTTTCTCACATTCCTGAAGCTTCACAATCTCACACTTTCTATCCTCCATCTGTGCAAGGTAGCTGTTCAATGTTGACTAAACAAACAAACAATAAAACTACTTCAGTTAAAAGGTACAACCCGGGTGTATATATAGGATCTATTTGTGAAGATCTGGAAATGCAAAACTTGTATTTCTCTCTTTAAACCCATGCTTCAAATCAAGCAAAACCTAGAAGTATGTTCTTAAATTTAAGTATATGATTTGCCATTTATTCCACATCATGAAGTGCCTATTAAAATACAATTTTTAAGATTATGAAAAGACTAAGTATTGGATGTTTAAAGTGACCATCTTAGGTTGATCATCAAGAGTTTCTTGTTTTTCAAAATCTATCACTAGATGCTGGATCAGTGATAAAATGAAGCAAAAAGATGCCACCATTGTCTTTCTGGCTTGCTTTGTTTCATGCCATGCATTAGTGGTACTGTTAAAACCCAGAGACACACAACCTGCTTACTTGCATGGCCTCCTGCTCATTGATGAGGGTGTTAACACGCCCCTGAAGGAGGTTCTCATGTTCCTCAAGGTTCTTCAAAATAAGCAGCTCCTCATGCCACGTGATGTAGCGCAGGTCAGCACTTTTCATCTGCACATCCAGCTTCAGTTTCTTATGCCGCAGAAAGCGAAGTTCAGCATCAAAGCTGACCACCAGAGTGTTGATCTGGAGCACATGAACGAGTCAAATGAGGAACATGGAAAGTATTAGGAGTGGAGCTAAGCATGCAAAACTAGAGAATGGAACAGAAAAATTCTCTCTGCCAAATCAACAACTCACCCAAGCAATTTACTATGGATTATTGAACCACTTAGAAAGATAAGGTTAACCCCAAATGTGTCTTTTGCTCTCTGCACAATAGTAAAAGAATCACCAGGGCTTCACAGGAATGTTTCATTGCATTCCACTCCGCCCCAGAAGTATTCTACTCTTCAGAGAACTTTTTACAGTAGCCTGAAGTAGTTCACGTAACAATCCCGATGCAGCAATAAGTAAATACGTCTTCTGCCCTGACAGACTTCTTTCCAAATATCTGTCAGCTCTTCCCTTAGCCATTTACAGTTAAATCAGTACTAGCAACTGCCAACATTAACTAACTCATATATATAGTGGTATTATATATAAAACTTATGTGATGGCCACAGCAGCATTTGGATATTCTCTCAAAACCTGCACACACGAGCACAAAAGCATGTGTTGGGGTAGACCAAAGAGTCAATGGTCAATAGCAGAAGATAGAGAAAAGATGGTGAGAAACAGAGCAAACAAGTGCCGAGTGGTACACCTCTGTCTGGCACACTCCTCTCTGTACCCTCCTCAGCTCTGACTTAGGGATATCCTGAGCTTGAAGCAGTATGTTTGTGCTCAACGTCTTTGAATGGATTTTTCTTCCAGACTTTATCAAATTGTAGCTTCCCCCACATCCCAATACTGAGTTCCAAAGCTTAGTTATCATTGGATAGGAAAACTATGTCCATTTGCACGTTTCAAGCTTTCTACATGACCATTTCATCTGATATCTGTCCTTCTCTCAAGAGACGATTCCCACTCTCCTTCTCTATGCTGTTCATAATTTTATCACCTCTGCTACAACTCTTTCAGTTGCTCCTTTTCCAGGCCAAAGATGCATTATCCATTTAGATGTGCCTTTTCCAGGACTAAGCATTTTGATTACTCTCTTTTGTACCTTTTCTAATTCTACAAAATTTTTGAGACCAAAGGGCCAGGACTACAGTTATTTAAGAGCTGAGAAAATAATAGTGATGGTCTTTGTATGCTCTTTGTCATTTTTCAAGTAATTTCTAACATTTTACTTGTCTTTTTTGGCCACTAATCTCATAGTTTCATAGAACAAGCAATAAGAAATCTAAGATCTGCTTTTCAAGAGATAAATCAGCACGTGGGTCACAGTTAAGAGATGTATACTGATTGACACCGTACATTTTGACCAGATAGCATTTTCCTGAACTTCAGAAAGGTAAGAGTAGCGGCAGCCCTGAGACAGAAAGGGTTTTGGTTTTATTTCTGATGCAGAGGGATTGCTCAATCTGACAAAAAGAACTTATTTCCTACCTTTTTCATTAAGGTCTCCTGCAAATATAGATTTTTTATCTTCTCCCTCTTTAAAATTTCTAGTTCCATTTCTGTTGGCTCTGCCTTCTCAATCTCAAAAACCTTTCGCTGCTCTGTAACCATAGATGATGATGTTTCCACCGGGTGTGCACCTGCAACCTGTGCCATGGGATCAATCTCTTTGATGGAAGAAGCTTGAAGAAACTCATCCTTAAATGCAGGAGATGAGGGAGACAACCCTTCCAATTGTCCCTGAAGCTTTGCCTTGTCCTCCTGTTCCTTTTTGAATTTCAGGAGGGTATCACTGTCATACTCAAATTTTTTTTCAGGAACCTCATCTGGGTGTAACTGAGGGATCAGGGGAAGAGGGAGACATTCTGATAAATTCAAGGCTGCTTGTATGGATTTCAATTCTTGCACTAAACACTTGATTTCATCAATAATAGAAACCTTGAGATCCCGCAAAGACATGATCTCTTTGTTCATACTCACTTTCTTCTTATGGATCTGCAAGGGAAAAACAATTTTAGTAGGATTCCCCAGGAATTAAGCATGTAGTCTTCCCCAACACAAGTAATGGTTAAGAACAGGGGTCCTCAAACTTTTTAAACAGGGGGCTGGTTCACTGTCCCTCAGACACTGTTGGGGGCCAGACTATAGTTTGGAAAAAAACAACGGGGGAGTCGCCCACCTCGCTGATGCCGCCGCCCCCCTCCTCAGCCCGGCTGCGCAGTCCGGAAAGGGTGGCCAGAAGGGACTGAAGGAACTTTGCCGCACCCGGGCTCTGGCGATTCGCTTGGGGGCTGCAGAGGCCGGTGTGTGGATTAAGTGGCAGGAAGTCATCTGCGGCTGCTTGGTTTCTCCCCATAACCCCTGGTGGGGGTGGGGTGGGGGGAGTTCTGTAAATACGGGTGGGCCAGATTGAGGACCCTGGGGGGCCGTATCCAGCCCGCGGGCCATAGTTTGAGGACCCCTGGTTAAGAAGCTTGTCATACTGACTTTCCTTCTTTCCACACTAGCTTTTTGTTCTATACCATCTCCTTACATGAGCATTTTTAAACAGCTGTCTTTCAGTCTGTGATTTTAAAGCCTTTGGAACTTTCTCTCTTCCTGTCCTTCCCAGAAAATAGCAAAGGTATGAGAAGGGAAACAAGGCCTCCCCACTCTCTCAGTTCCTGACCTGATTGTGAGTTTCCTGACGTGAGATGCTGAAGCAGTGCGGAAAGCACTGTGAAAATAAGCTGTGGGTTGTAGAGAATTAGTCACATGGGCTGTCTCTCATTAAATACTGAATATCTCAGCTTTGATATATGGCTCTCTTTTCAGGCATATTATACAAATAATACACTAACAAAAAGAAAATTAGACTTCTTTTGGTATCTTGTAAAGCAAGATTCCATCCCCACGACAAAAGAAACATAGCTGAGAGGACCTTTACTGTACACACTACCAGATGCACAGCTGTACAGAAATCTAGACTGCTTTGACATAGTTATTGAAACAAAGCCTTTATCTCACACAACCTCAAATATACTGAAGCATTCCTCCAGAAATGTAGGTTCTGGAAGGCAGATGAAATCCTTGTCCTTTGCATGTGATGGTGAAGCTGAAATCACAGCTACTGCAGGTGGTTAGAAGTGGAACAAAGTTCTGAATTTTCAAAGTATAGTAGATAGCGATATTAAAAGCAAGAAAGTAACATTCTGTCAGACGTTTTTGGATTTCATACAAGCCACTAGATGTCCAAAACAAATTCTATGCAGGCTTTCCAGCAATCCAGAGTCCCGAAGTCAACTCAGAAAACTTTGGCATCAGCTGAATATTTTTTCTCCAACTCAAGATGAAGAGCCACTAATCTGAAAAGTGACACTTACATCAGATGTCAGAGGTGGGAATTAAACAGCCAAGCACGGCAAAACCTGTTTGTAACAACTTGTTTGCATCTTGCTTGGCCCGTGGGCAGGCCTCAGTAATAACTCTATATTCAGAATTCAGTATTAATAGTTCTGTTCAAAAACATTCATTTTCTGGGGCAAAGTGTACTCTCAGAAAGTCTGCTGATAATGCAAAACTTGGAGGAGCTGCTAATACACCAGAGGGTTGTGCTGCCATCCAGAGGGGCAGGCTTGAGAGATGGGCTGACAGCAACTTCAACAAGTGGAAGTGCAAAGTCCTGTATCTGGGGAGGAACAACTCCACGCACTGGTACGTGCTGGAGGTACCAGCTGGAAAGCCATTTTGCAGAAAATTACCTGGGGGTCTTGGTGGGCACCAAGTTGAACACGAGCCAGTAATGTGCCCTTGTGGCAAAGATGGCTAACACTATCCTGGACTGTGTTAGGGAGTGTTGCCACGGGTCAAGAGAGGTGATCCCTCCTCAGCAGTGGCATGGTCACAGCTGGTGTGCCATGTCCAGTTCTAGACTCCTCAGTACAAGAGAGTAGACAGCACTACTGGAGACACTCTAGTGAAGGGCCACAAAGATGATTAGGGGACAGGAACATTTAAGGAAAGGCCCAGACACCCCGGCCTGTTCAGCCTGGAGAAGAGAAGGCTTGAAGGGGTGAGGGGGGTTGGGTCTAATCAATGTATATAAATATCTGAAGGGAAGGTGCACAGAAGATGGAGCCAGGCTCTTTTCAGTGGTGCCCAGTGACTGGCAAGAGGACATGGGCACAAACTGAAACGCAGGAGCTTCCCTCTAAACATCAGGAAACACTTTTTTACTATGAGGATGACTGAGCACTAGCACAGATTGACCGGTGAGGTTGTGGGGTTTCCAGCCTTGGAGATACTAAAAAAACATCTGGACATGGTCCTAGGCAACCTGTAGACTACATGACCCTCAGATGCGTCATCCAACTTCAATCATTCTGTGATAAGGAGATGCTGTATTAATTTATTCTTTTCACATGAAATAATAATCAAATGTGATCTAACATTAATATATTTGGTAGAAACTTCCCTGATCTTTATGAAGGAAAACAACCCTATACACCAGCTACCTGAAGTGACTGGAATTCTTCATCTGTATAAACCTGGAATTTATAACAAGAAGTATTCCCTTTGTATTGGCTTGTCCTACTGAGTTAGGTTAATCACTGGGTATCCAGTAACATCAGCATTACAACGAAGTACTGGAGCCCAAGCATGAGATTAAAATGATCCAACAGGTCCCCTGAGACTGTGGCATTGTTTCTGTAATGCTTAGACCCCACTGTCAAAGCGACACAGCCTAGAGAGTGTCTCAGATTAGGCCACTGGTTCATGAGGTTAAGACTGGAGAAGATTCAGGACCACTGAAAGTATAACTTACATTATCCTCCCTCACCCCAAAAGAGGGAAATACGCACATCAATGAATCAGTTTACATACCAAAACTTCCAGGGATGCAAGCTGCATCATCTTCCTCTCAGCGTTCATACGCTTGTGTTCAGGGACTCTGTAGTTACTGGCAGTCTTCAGCTCATAACATCCCATATTTTCCTGTGCTGCTTTGATGTCCTCAACATCTTTGGGATTCTCATAGTCATCACTAGGTTTGCTCTTGTATCTGGTAGGTACAAAAGAAAGCTGAACTTTAAGACAGAAAGCATAGGGGTGAATAAACAGGGTCACTGCATACCTTCTGATTTGTGCAGCACGGTTTGGGAGGTGCACTAAGGATCAAGAATCAGACACCTCTTTCAGAAAAAATGGCTACTTTTGGAAGAATATCCTTGTACATTTGGATGAAAACATCAGATTAATTCCCCCCTCACCCTCTCTAAGAACTCTTATAACATAGCTCTGCCCCAAGACAGGTTAATTTGGGGTTTAGTGAGTACATGCTGCTCTCATTCTCAGGGAGCCATGTGTCAACACTCCATTAGTCTGCAGCACAGAATACCTGATCCTACTCTATATTGTTAAACACTTAATAGCCTTAAAAGCCTTGTATTCTGAACTCTACATTGGTCCCATTCCCTGTCATTCATCTCCTAATGAAGAACTTCTGTACTTCCATAAGCATTCAAAGATGCCTTGTCCCCCCTTTCTTGCCTCTCAAGATGGAGACCAGCGTGGGGCATGAAGGCACATCACAAACACTCACATAATGGCTGTGATGTTAGCACAACTGACCTAACCCAGCTGTTAGAGCAACTGCCCTATGTGGCGCTGGCAGGGTTAACTGAGAGTGGACTGTAAAGGTCTACGTGTTCCTCAGTCATTCAGATGCTATCTGAAGATGCAGGTACCTAGTTGAAGTCAAGTTCTTTAATATTTTAGAAGAACTGTAGAAATGAACTGAAAGATTTCAAAGCTCTCTTGAGAATCAGAGATACATGGAAAACTGCCTATTTTAGTTACAACCATTAGGAATATAAAAAAAACTAGGCAGAGAGATTATAGTGCCATATGGGATCTAAACAGCATTACTCAACCTCAGACAGGAAGCAGAACTAGAAGGGCACAAAGTCCTGTTTAGGACTCACAGTTCATCCCACTCTGCCTTCCTCTTCATGATCTTAGCTTTCATCTTGTCAGATTTCTCAACATTTCTTTTGATTTGCTCATGTTTTCTTTCTATATAATGCGTGGTTCGCTTTCGGACTTCTGGCATCTTCAGCTTTTCAGCATCCTCCTTGAAAATTCTAGCATCTGAACCAAAAAATAACCATGTGAAGACGCAAATACCATGCAGCACAGTTCATTCCCAACTACTGGAAACCCCCTGGGATGGCACCTGTAGAGCTGGTGTCAATCAGTATAGTTCTAGTGTAGTGGATGTTCTGAACATATTTGGGTTCTTTGACTTGAGTCTTAGTCACATTCTACCCATGGGGTTGACAGACAATTGCTGACATTGACCTAAACATGGAAAATTATGTATGTGTGTTACTATGTTTATAGGTACTGAAAAAACAGATCACAGTTCTATTTTTTCACCTGTACCTAAAGAAATTATAATAATTTCTTTAGCTTGGAGTCAGGAAAACAAGCTGAAATGAAAGACAGAAGCTATAGTACTAGTAAGATTTAAATGGTCATCATCAGCCCTACGCATACGCCTTGTCTCTGTGATGATCTCCCTTTCTTCTGCTGGTTTCGATGCCTGTTTATCTTGGTAGCATTTCTCAGACATTGCGAGAAGTCTGTAGGTGGAAATCTGATGATTGCTTTGAATAGCATGAACAACAACAGTGTCAAATTCCAGTGAGTCACGAAACCTGAAAAGTCAAATTAGACAAAACCATCTGATGTCAGTAGGAACAACCTACCATTTTGTTTTGGCCAAAAGGACATGAATAATGTAGCTTACTTATTGCACATACAATCATTACATGTAAATTCACAAGTCAGTAATAGCATGATGACATCTGAGGCTATCTACTGACTTTTATTCAATCTAGGAATGGAGACACTCAAGAATAAACCTATTAAGACCTCTCCCAGTATTGAGACTTACCCCAGGTTCTTCATAAAAACATCTTTCATCTTCCACTAAGGACTGATTAAAAACACATTCATTCAAGTCTTTTTCCCAGTGTGCCTAAGGTGTTTTTGTTATTGCGTATTATTTCTATTGTGTATTTACTTTTAGGAATTAATCTTTTGCTATATAATTAGATTTAAGAAAACCAACCAGAATGCACCTTGTGCTTAAACTTGTGTTTCAAGTTAGCAATGACACTAAAATATCTAACAGACATGCAACATGCCTGAAGAACAGGGCTTCATTTCCCAGGTCTTACTGAACTTAATGGCAAAAACCCAGGAACATTTAGTCTCAAAAAAACCCCCATTTTTCTTCATACAGAAGTGAATCAGAATAAAGCTAATTCCTTGATCTGAGTACCTGAATTTTTACCAAAGATTCAAAAAAAGTAAGTACACCCAAAGATCAACATATACTCCTGTGTATGTTCCAAGTAAAATAAGAACAGAATCATAACAGAATAAATATTGATTATATGTGGTGGGTAAAAAAACCCCAACACTTTCTTTTTTCTTGTGGCAGATATAACTTCGTAAACAGTAAGCCTCATGCAAGGTCAGAGGGGGAAGCAGAAGAGAAGTGGTACTTACTGCCTTTGTAGTTTCTGCAGTCCAATCAAGTGTTTCTCATGCTCCCAAGCCAGCTCCTTCTGCACTAACTGGATTCTCTGTGCTGTCTGCCTATTCAACTCCTCCAAGATCCTATGGTCCATCTCAAACTGCTGCAGAAAGACAGAAAACTCAGCATCTCATTATCCTGTGATATTAAAAAAAAAAAAAAATAAATTTGCCCAGGTGCCAGAGTTCCAGGCACATCCACACAATCCTTTATTCTAGGAGCTATTCAGATCTCTACAGAGAACTACTTTTTTCCCCACACACTTCTTAAATGGCACAAATCATCAGCTGTGATTCAGAAGTCCTAGCAAATTATATATTCAGATAACTACTTTAATCCAAAGGGTTGGATGTCTTCAGTCCTAACACATCGGGTAGCAACATTTTAGAAGAAGGTACCTCTAAAGGTAAATGACCCTTATAAAAAACAGATGTACCTCTCTGTGCAGCTGCATGTGCTTGGGCAACTCCTGATTCTTCCGAAGAAGACAAAGAAACTCATGCCTCAGTGCAACCAACTCCTCTCTTTTTTTGCTCTTTTTTTCTTCAGCTTCCCTCATTATCCTTTCATGCTCCTTTTTCTGCTTGACTTCCTCAATGCTGAAAAAGCATGAAAAAGGAAATGATGTTATCTCAATGGAAGACAGGAAAGATTACAGTTTCTGTAATATTTTTTTATTTTCTTGACAGCCTTAAACTCCTACTGAACTCAATGGCTCTTAAGGTAACTTAGAAAGGAATCATCTTCCTGTGCATTTATACACTCCCAGCATCATGGGGCTTTGACCTTGACCTTGTGTTGTCTCTTAAGTAAGTCCCAGAGTACCATATTTGAATTACTGCCACAGAAAAGTGGAAGTGGAGAGAAAGGATGAAAAAAATTTTGTATGTAACAAGGAAGTGGCCCAAATTCAGGGTGACTAACTTCTTCCTCCACTTAGGAGGCAAAAAGAAATACATGGTCTGAAGAAAGAGATACCAAGACTTGGAAAATCTCTTTCATGATTATCCAAGCATCTCTTACTTGTAGGCATTGGGATCCTCAATGTCTTCAATAGCCTTCTCCTTCTCAAGACCACTCTGGAAAAAAAAAAAAAAAAGAGTCTTGCCTTTAAACAAACAATAATAGTTTCAACAGACAATAAAGCTTTTGCAAACATTAAGACAGAGCTGTCACTGCCACTCACAAAACCAAAAAAACCCTTCATGATTGATATTGTTATACAGGCCTTAAATATCAGGTCTTAATGTTTCAAGAAGAAAAAGCAATTCAGTTGGTTTACATGTAAAAGAACTAGTGAAACATAGTTCTTAGGAATAGAGAACAGAAATCCTATGTCCTCCTCATCAACATTAACCATTACATCATTGCTTGTCCTAACTTCACTCTGTCCCATAATATCTTTGGTTCTCTATGCCCCAAACCCAATTCTCTTGTCTCCCCTCACTGCCATGTTGACAAGAGACAACATATCCTGGACTAATTCCAACTTACATGTGTAATTAATCTGCTTTGCTTCTCCTGACTGCATAATGGATTCACAATTATTAGCTGTGAAGAATGACAGATGGATGGACATTGCAGTCAGACAAGCCTCATTTCCCCAGGCAATCATGCTCAAAAAAAAGAGGGGGGGGCCTATCACCCTGGAGTGAATATAGTCGTACTAAACTGATCTGTAATTTAACTCAATTAGTTTCAGAGGATTTGTATGTGATTCTCTAAGAATCTCATTAAGTTTAATGAAGACGGAATTTTTAAAAATCTTCCACATTAAAGACTTAAACTAGAATAGATAATGAAGATATACTTTGATACGGGAAAAACTCTATTAGAGTGCTCATTAGGCAATGCTGCTGGCCTGAGCAATAGAAATTGACCATAAAGATCTTTATAGAGAGCTACTTACACACTCAAAATGCTTTATAATTGTATATTAATCGCTACTTGTAATACTGGAGCTAGCATGGCTCTGCTATCACAGGTTCCAATCATTCACTTAGTTTAAGAAAATAATTTTAAGTGCTATATGTTCTTGTGATACTCAAAGAATTCCAACTAGTCGTAAAGAATCTAACTAAATGACCAATATCACAATTTCTTCTCTTTCAAGATGTAGCTACCAGCTAATACAAAAAATATTTAAATGTTTAATTTGTTTTATGTGGACACTTTCAAGATTTTTAAACTGTACTGAAGGTTTATCTACTCAAAAATTGATTGTGCATGGTACCCCTTCTTTACTCGATAGGTCTCACTGCTTCTTTCAAGTTATATTTAATTCAGGCACTCAAGAGATTTCTAAAAATGGGGAGCGGGAGAGTTGACAGTGAGGCGTTGACACCTCTCTCTTCTTGTGTATTATCAGTAGAACTGTTACTGAGTCCCAGTCTCATCTGTTCAAACATGCTAAAGGTGATGAGCTCTACAGTGATTACAGGACACCTGTAAAATCATTACTGCTAATGCTGTTCAAGAGTGAAAGAGCAACAGGATCAGAATCATGCTGGGCTATTTTGTAAAGTTAAAAAATCCAACTTATGCATTGTATGCAAATGGTACTAGACTCAGTAAGAAACTATACGTTTGGTATTCTCCGACATTAATTCTTAGAATCTCCATCCAGAGTAGAATCATACTTTACTGGAATTATATCCAAGACAGGTAGTAAGTATAACAAATCCTTGTGGT
>JAVSBS010010673.1:23449-42984 GCA_033124195.1 Coracias cyanogaster
GTGGTTCTTTCATTCTAGGAAAGTGCACAATTACACCTCTGAGTGGGAAAAAGACTAGTAGACTATTACGTATGAACCACACATACTAGGTTTATTTGGAGAAAAACACAGAACATTGAGAAGGAGCAATGCAGTCATAGTGCCTGATTATTAGGGAACGTTTTGCAAGAGCTATTCCAAATTCTTTGGGAAACCTCAGCTTTTGAAATGTTAGGATCTAAGATGCCAAATAATTGAACTGCATTTTGCCCGTCTGCAGTAGTTCTATAGTACATAAGCCTAATTCGGTGAAAGAGGGCAACAACTTACCCTAGGGGAGGGTATTTTGACTTTTAGCTCTTTGTGAACATCCTCTGGAGACAAGATGTTGAAAGCAAAAATGTTTCCATCTCCACCACAGGTAATCAGAAACCTATCATCGTAACTAGAACAGATCCCCTGGATCTGGCCATAATCATTGTCATGTACATTGAAGGACCAGTATTCCTTCAGGGTATTCACCGAGAGCTCTTTATCTTGGAGAGGATAAACACGCAGTGCACCATTCCGCATCCCACAGAACATCAGCGGTCTGCTGGTACTGTCAAATAAGCAATGAGAAACAGTAATAAGAGCAGTAACTTGTAACAAGTAAGGCCACAGGTCAAAATATGATACTTGAAAAGAGCTAATCTAGCTTAATAAATGTAGCTTTCCCAAGTTTGTAAACTATGATCAAAGCATCTGGACCATTTAAAGTATGTGTGATACTACTACAAATGTTTCCCAGCTGGCTGCTCAGTTCCAGCACTTACCAGGTATCATGGAACCCTTCTCAGCCCTGAGTTGGGCAGGGTAGCAGACATCAAGTTCAGAGCAAGAAAAGCAGTTTTCCCTCCTTGCTCTCCATCTCATATGAATGGTGGTGAACGCAGCCATCTGTAGTTTAAACCCTGAACTAAACCTGCCTCCTTAGACACAGAACATGCCCAGCCTTACAGGGAGGGAGTCTTCTATTGGGAGTCTGAAAATAGTTCACCATTATCATTCATACAGTTCACAGAATGTCCTGAGAAGCCTGTATTCTTTGCACAAGAGGGATGGACTGATCCCTCCACATTCTCCTCGAGGGCTGTGTCCTCTCTTTGTTAACTATGAGAGAGAACTGCTGTTCTGGTGATCACATTTTGCAGAGACTTCTAACAGTTGTCCTGGAGTTCTACAATCTAGGACATTTGAGTCCTAATCAATATTTAATTAGAAATTAGATGCTTTCATCTTCAAAGGGCTTTTTAAATTATTCTATGAGACACAGTGCCCAGCTGTGTCCGTTAGGAATTTTAAGTGAAACTCAGTGCCAGGAAAACCAGAGAGAGTTCCTGCATACTAGAGTTGAGCCACAATTAAAAAGGGACAAAGCAGCGTACCCTCCTCCATTCCAAGTTCAATTGCGTCAAGCTTTATCACAAAGCTACCTGTTACACTACAATATTTTACCAGAAGGAGATTTGGTGGATGGGATTGTTGTCAGTGTCCTCCATAGGAATCACTTCAAAGGGTTCATCTTCCCTGTTTCCAGGGTCTTCTTGGTGATCATGTGAGAATTCACAATGATAGAGGAACCCTGAGTCATATCCACCCTGGAGAAGGACCATAAAGAAATGGTGACAAAAGAACACTGAAGCAGCTGACCAGGTAAAAGCAATTCTAGGAATAATTCCTCCTTTCTCAAGCATCTACAATAATTTAGAAAATGCTACTTCCAAACCTCTAGAGATCCTATTTACCCACAGAGAAAAATCTATCATGATCACTGGCACTGCAAGCCATCTTACCAATGTTAAGATGATACTTTCTGCTTGTGAGGGACCAGCCTAATCTTTGTGCCCATTCAGGCACCACCAAGAAGCGTACCTATTGGAAATTTACCGAACAATATGAATTGTAGCGATGCTACTAGTTTACTTAACAAAGACCACTAAGACTATGAAGTGTGAAGGGAATTCCATGTCCTAGAGATGGCAGGTTTCAAATAATTGATTTTCTAAGGCACCAAGATGTGAAGGAAAGGTTGTCACATCTTGCAATCCCATCAACATGAAATAAAAATTGATTTACCAAGGAAAGCCAAAATTTTCCTGGTGCTGAATAAAAACCACAGAGGATGGGACTGGGCTCCTCTGGTATGTAGAAAGGCGGCAATGGCTCTTCTTCAGGTTCCTCTTCGGGTTCTTCTATCTCCTTTCCCATCTCCTGTTGCTGCTTTATCCACTCAAGCTTTGCTTTCTCCTTCTCCTGCTTTTTTTTCTCTCTCAGTGCAATCTCCTCTTCCAGCTATTAGAAGGAGAGAAACACAGAGACATGAAACCAAGGCACTCCACACACTACTGACTGAGTCTCAAATAAAATCCAGGGTGGTCCTGGCATTATATATCCAGATATTTAGATAAATCTATTCTCCATAAACTAAGCAGAGATCAACCAGACTTCATGGGAGTCTCCAGCGGAATGCCCCCATTTCCCTCCTCCAAAGTATTTTAACTCATGGTCCTTTGAAACACAAACCATTCGGCAGACCAGAAGCAGACTTCAGCATTTCCTCAGAGAAAGTGCTCCCAATATTAACCACTACAAGCAAAACTACTACTGCAAAACTCTTAAGCCTGCCCAGAAGAAAGAAAAGCACTGGAAAGCTGAACTCAAATTCCCAGGTTCTAGTGCATCACCGATGTAGAGTAAAAGATAGAAGCTGTAATGGACTTTACTTCTCCTGAGCAATGAAAGGAAGACACTTGCAGATTTATAAAACCTTCAAAACTTCCTTTCCATTCAACCCTACTTTAGCATAAACAAATATCAAACATTCTCTAAAACAGGACCTACCTCCTGAGAAGGTACTAGATAGCAAATCATAGAGAAAGGTCTGGAAAGGATCTCAAAAGAGCATTCTTTAGCCCAAAAGCAGTCAGCTAAACCTTAAATATCATTAGCTAATGTTTGTCTGACCTACCCTTTAGAAGTCTGCTATGAGGACTCTACAGCCTATACAAGCTATTTCAGTGCTTCACCACCCTTATTGTTAGAAATCTTCCCTTACATCTTATCTAAAACATCCTTGTTGCAACTTGCTAATTATCGATCTATTCCTGGTGGTAAAACAGAGTAATTAATACTTTCTCTCTGTAGAAACCTTTTTAAAAGATTTATAGCGTCTTCCAACAATACTCTTCTCTTTTGACTAAAAAAAAGTATCAAAAAGCCCATTACCACCAAAACCCCACACATTCTTTCGATCTTTCCTTGCATATGCATGCTAGCTTTGTGATCATTATTGTGGTTCTTCCTGTGAGAAAATCACCATGAAATCTTTCTCCTGAATGCTGACTTCCTCCTAGTTTTAACAAGAAATAAGGCTTTGCCTGACATTCGGTAATGCACCACTCAGAACACAGCAGCAGTTAATAAAGAAAGCAGAGAGTGACCACATGAGTGTTTTATGACTGTTCAGGGGGATTTCCTACAGAGTTAACATCAACCACAAGAAACACACTTTCTCTGAAAATTACTAGAATGAAAATATTTTAGGAACTAAGGTGCTATGATACCTTTCCCTTTCAGTAATGCTATTCTTTTAATTCTAATTGAAAATGCACATCACGCTTTCAGTGTGATGTATTTGCTATTTGAATAAACAAACAACAACGTGCAATTTCAAATGTTGAAGCTCGGCCACAGATGGACTTTACCTTGCCTTCCCCTTCAAGAAGCTTAGCAAAAATCCTATAATGCAATATAGGTACTAGAAACCATTTTTGGTAGTTTTGGCCTCTGGCACATGAAGAACATGGAATTCTTCCACGGGAGAGTTCTTTACCTTGATTCTGGATTTAATACTATAAAAATGGAAGTACTGCGTCGGCAGGTTTTTTATTTGATAGGTGGACACTGTATCCTGTTCCTCAGGGTGAGGGACAGGAACCTGGAGAACAAAGCCATTCTCACAAAGGATGAGCAGCGTGCTTTTCACCTGTACAAAACCACAAAAAATACAAGTACAGGGCAGATGTATACATGAAATGGAGAGAAATGGGAAAAAGTTAGTCAGAAGATGCATAGGCACAAAGACAAGCTCCAGCCAGGAGGCATTAACACCAACTGTGCTCTTATATAAATGGACACTTACATGGACATCAGAAAATATATTTGTCATATACAAAACAGCTATCATTCTGATGCTGTCTAGCTTGGAAGCAGCATGGTGATATTTTGGGAGTTTGGTTAAATTAATTTGGTTAAATTTGGGATCTGAACCAAAAGTTAGGACCTGAGGTTTTGTTTTGATAATGACTTGAAAATTCATACATTCCCACACTAATAAAACACTTATATCTTCAAGACTGGGCTTGGAATCTTGTCAAATGCTATTTAGCTTTGAGTTTGTTCATTCTTTGCTGGTACCTGCCAGGTCCTTTAAAATGCAAAGTTAGAAAGAATAGACGAGGTAAGGGTAATAATTATTCAGTGTTTTGAGAATTTAAAAGGCAAATCTGTATTTAGTTTTAATTTTTTAAGCAATCTGGAGAATAGAGGAAGGCTTATTTTATCCGATCCACTACTAAAAATGTGCAAAGGGGGCATATTAGAATCGTTACAGAAACCTTAACTCAAAATGATACGGTTCTTATGTCTATAAAAATATCAGCCTTACAAATCCATTCATTACATGTATAGCATTTAATCATGAAGGTAGTTTTTTAAACAGAAAAAAGTAGTGTAACACTCAGATGCTATGTTTAGTAAATGTTCATATTTAGCAGGGGAGCCCTGCTACCAGTAGACAAACTTAGAGAGAATCTAATATACCAAAGACATGACGGGTGCTTTTTTAGTAAGTAGGTGTACCTTGTCCTCAAGGAAAGGACTCAAAATGCAACTATCAGATTAAGATCTGTTATTTCTGCAGTAAGATAGGAGTTCATACCAGCAAGAGTTATTTTGCCAGCACAGTTTTTATCAGTTCCCATAAACAAGCAGTAACAGCTACACTTTGTCACTGTAGACTAGTATAACATATCTTGCTGGCCACCATGTCAGAGTCCAAATAATGAACAACTTCCCCTCTAAATAAGAATACTGGACCAACCAAAATTTAAGATGTTACTCTAAATTTATAAAACTTCTAAAATATTAGCAAGAATCTATTTGAATACGTCACTGACACTTCAAACAGAGTGTGAATTCCAAGAAGCACCCCAAAGCTTTCTTAATGTGGTCTGAAAGCTTTGCAAAAGCCTGTTTTAATATGGGCAAGAGGCGCAAAAAATAATGCCCAAATAACTCTTTTATCAAAGAGGACTAAGACCTTCCAAAACCTAAGGCACAAGCTTGTTTCTTCAAGGCAGGAACTCAAAAAGCTGAGCAAAATTTTGCGCTTTGCTATGTTTCTGCTCTTTACCCAAGTCCAAAATATGTCCAAAGTGACCAAACCAGAGATACAGCTACACAGAACCTATCTGTCATGCTGAAGCCGCATGAAGAACACAGCAGCAAAATACCATTTGTATTGTCGATTGAGAACGTAGCTAGGGTCACAGATCTTCATCTGTGTTCCAGAAGATGAGTAGAGTCACAGATCTTCATCTATTTTCATTGAAAGTTCTTTTCAAAATGACATTTTAACACCATGGGGAAGAAAAGAACACAAACATCCATTACTCACATGAGAAGGTGGAGACCACTGTAATGCCTGCACAGGCCCAGGGACACAGATGAATCCAATTGGCTTGTACTCATCTTCCACAGCAAAAAAGAAAACAGTTTTGTCTTTACTCTGAGAAAAAACAAACAAACAAACAAAAAAAAACAACACAAAGATGATGACTGAATCAAAGCTGACCAAAAATTTGAAAGACTAAGTACTCTGACATAAACACATACTTCAAATGATTTGTGGCTCAATGAGGAGACTTACAGGTGCCTTAAAACTTAGAACTGGATTTCCATGATTACAAGGAGAAAAGAAAAATCCTGCCCATCTTACTCTGGGGCCCTCGGAGTGCACCTATAGCCCTTAATTTCCCTGATGGGCCTCATCTGGCATCCTCAGCCTTATGCTTTCCACCCACTGCCCCAGAAGCCCCTTTAAAAGCTCAAGACCAATTTTTCAGATAAGGCAGCACAGGCTTCTTCCCCACATAAGAAAATCCAGAACTGGTGCACGGCATGACACATGGCAGCTTAAATCCTGCATTAGGTGAAATGCATGGCAATTCAGCTCAGGGAACATGTATCTGCAAAGGCACTGATCCTGGCTAAAGGCTAGCTTTTACAAAGAGAGACCAAACTGACTGGAAACCAGCTCAAAGACTGGCGGGCACGCTGACAAACCAACTGGCCAATCCTATTTTAAGGCCAAGCAGTGCTAGGTAGCAGCTGATGTGCTACCAAGGTGGTGTATGAACAGAATTGCTTTTAGTAATTCCAAGATATCACTAAACTAATTCCAACATGAACCAAATCTATCTTGAGAGGGGATTACAGTATCTGCATTAAACCGTCCAGTAACTCACAAAATGAATTGTGTGAATTGCACGGTTGCTTTCCTTCAGAAAACAAATGTGAATGCAAACAGAGCCTCCTCTTTCCACAGCACTGCAGAAAGCTACAAGAATTGATCAACAGCAGTAACAGCAGTATTAACTGTGTTGTCAGTAATCAAACTTTACCTTATCTATTCAAATAATCTCTCCATTTGTGGATTAATAAAAATAACCAAAAAAAGTGATACATACCCCCGTGGCAAGCACCTCTCCATTTCCTTCATATGCCAAGGCTGTAACTGCAGCAGTGTGAGGTTTGAAAGCTTGTTTCAGATTTATCTCTGCCTTCTTTATATTGGTCTGTCTCGCAAGAATGGGCAATCCTTTGGGGTCATAAACTTCAATTAGTCGGACAACACCATCTTCAAACCCCACAGCAATTAGACCTCCTTCAGGACTTACCTTTGAGTGGAAGAAAAAAGGAAAAAAAAAAAAAAACCACACTGTATAACTGAGAGCTTAAAATAAGAATCTGTATGGCTCTGGTGTTAACCTGTAACTCATCTTACATGGAAGTGTTGCTAAAGCCCAAAGAATGTCCATACATGGGAAATGTTCTTTATCTCTCTAATGTAAAGAGAGTGGGAGGACTGGGGGTCATTTTTTGGTTCAAGTTGTGAGGTATTTTTTTACTGATAACATGCCATTAAGACTGCAAATGTTAATGAGGATGTGGTTGTAACCTCTGAGGAAGAGGTAACTCACACTGATATACAGACACATCAGTAGCTGCTTAAGGAGAAGCTTTGGAACTCAAAAATGGAATTACTATATTACCCCAAATATAACATCGGGTGTTGACTTTGGGTATGATTTTTTAAGAGGTGAGGGCACGCCTCTGGCTAACTCCATGTAAAGTACTGTTGTCAACAGAGAGTCACTTGAGATGGAAAGAGAAGGCATGGAGTCTTTACCATAGGCCCTGTACATAAGCCAGTTGCTAACAACGTAGACACATTTGAATTGTAACAGAGAACAGTTAGTAGAAGCCAGCCTGTGGTTTAGCTGGATCTAGTTGGATTTGTAGGTTTAGCTGATCTTAGCCGCACGTGGTAGTGTCTTGAAGTGATTTACAAGCTGAGCCAGCCCCAGGCATGGTACAGATCAATATTAATGCACACTAGAAGAAAGACCAGAAGGAGAATTGCTGTGTAAAGAGATAAGAGTGAATGCACAAGCTCTGTGGGCAATTGGCAAAAGCACAATCTTAGGTATGGAAGTTTATTGTTCAGAAGGAAGCTGGGGGTTCCTGTTATCTGGAGAGATCAACCTGTGATGTCTCATCTTAAAAAACCCTTCTGTAATAAGCAGGTATACAACAGCATTGCTCAGTAAATCACCAAAAGGAGCCATTCACAGACATCAAATTTATGTCTCTGCATTTGAGTTCCTTAATTAATTCTGTATCTTTCCTGTACTAGGGAGCCAGCACTCCTGATGTAGCCTCCCCAGTGCTGAGTAAAGAGGAAGGATCACCTCCCTCAGCCAGCTGGTAACACCCTTCCTAATGCAGCCCAGGATGCTGATAGACTACTTTGAGTGCATTTTTGGCTCATGGTCAGCTTGGTGTCCCCCAAGATCCCAAGATAATTCAATGCAGAACTGCTTTACAGCTGGTGGGCTCCCAGCTTGTACTGGTGCCTGGGGTTATTCCTACCCAGAGGCAGGACTTTGCATTTTGTCTCGTTTAATTTCATGAGATTCTCCTCAGTCCAATTCTCCAGCCTGACTTGATCCTTTCGAATGGCAGCACAACCCCCTAGAGTACCAGCCACTTCTCTCAGTTTTGTATCATCTGCCTACTTGCTAAGGGTACACTCTGTTCGGTGTCCAGGTAATTAATGAAGAATGTTAGCATCCATAATGACCCCCTAGGGCACACTGCTAGAGACTTGCCCCTAACTGGACTTCATGCTGCTGACCACTACCCCCTGGGACCCAGCTATTTAGGTAGTTTTAACTCCATGTCACCATTCACTTATATGGGAGTGTTACAGTTATACAGACACTTCAAAGTATGTTGGATGAAACTTTCTTAGATTAATAGCACCAATTTTCAAATACATTTGAGCACCTCAAACTATGTACAACTATCTAATGGGATTTTAAAATAATCTAGATAGACTAAGTACCTTTGATTTTTCAAACTGTGTTTATTACCAACTTCTGCAAAACTGAACTGAGTCAGTTTTGTAATGCTGTACAATCTCATGGCAGTCAGCATATCTCTTGAATGTACAGGTCATCACCTAACACCACCTCTGAAAGTCTACATGGCCAGAATTATACTTTTAAGGGTACTATCCCAGTGTTACTCTCACCTTGGAAATTTGAGTAAGCACATTCCTCCATAAATTCACTTAAAATTAACCCACCAGCCTTGCTATGTTTCCTCAAGAACAAAACTAGACACTATTTTAATTAAAATTAGCAAATATGTCTAAAAGCGATAGACTCCACACTCCACAAATGATCAGTCCTGGCAACAGTTTTTTATGATTTATCTCCAAATGTTTGTGGATTGTCTGAGCTGTCATTTCAAGATGTGTTAGCTAACTAACTCGTGTTAATTGACAATTACTCCACGTGGGTTAAATAGAAGCTGTTAGTCTATAAACTAAGACTATTTCCTGGGACTGCACACTGAGACTGGATTTTAAAGTCTTGGGAAGACAAAATAGGATACCTGATAATCCATAGTAAAGTCAAACTATACACATACTATATACATACATACTACTCCACAGACTTACATATACATACTACAGTAAATTCCACTACGGCCTAAAAGTGACTTCTTTAAGGCCTTGTATGGTGAGCAGCTTTATTGATGCTGGCAGGGTCCTAGGCCCCTTATGAATTTGTTAACACACAAGCAAAAACTCACAACACAAGGTGCCCATGTCAGTGCTGTGCCTCCTTGTTTAAACTTAATTTCACTCAGCTGACTGTTGTTAATGAAGTCATAGATACGCACTGACCCTGTGGGGAAAGGAGACAGAATTTATTTCTTGAAACGTCACTTACATTTTAAGATTTATGGAGAAATGTCTATTTGTTTGAATTAAAAGCTGGATAGAAAGTTATCTTTTTCTTTAGAGTATCAAACATCTGCCTGGAAAGATATGACTGCTGGTTACAGAGTACCACAGCTAGCATGGTACTCATGAACAAAACGTAAGCTTTCTTCACTCTAACTTACACGCTTTAAAGAGCTGTTGGAGCTGAGGGTTGTAGTAAGAAGTCTCATTCTGACCACCATGTGCAATTTTCAAGTAACACAGAACTGTGGCTTACTGTAAGTAAAATCTGTAGTGACAACATAGGAAAATATGATATGCTCCTACTTGGGATTGCCTATGGAGGAAAGTATTTAAACAGATGAAAATGGGAGATTGTCCAAAGAGCCAGTTTCACCAGAGGTGACATTAACAGATTTCGTAGACACACATATTGGTCTGCCTAAAATTCCATTCCAGCTGGCATACATCCTAAGTGTCATTTACTCAACTGGTAGGAGTTTGTCTTCAGGCTAGAAGAGCATGTACATTGTATAAAACAGAGGAGTGCCAAGATATTGCTGACAAGAATTGAATTAAAGACCTTGTAGCATTTTCTGAGAAGTGTAAATGACATTGTTAATGTTCTGGCCAGTGGTTCATCTCTCAAAGTATGATAAAGCTAACCGTGAGAGGCTTAAATTGCAGTATCTATATAAGTTAAATAGATATATCTGTAATTATATGTTAGCTGTTGTTGAGAGTATAATAGCTATTGCATGTTTTAAGAAAGCCACAAATATGAATATTCACAGTGATTTACACAATGCTAAAGATTTCTGTAATTCCTTACAAAACAAATCCCAACACTTATTGATCTAGAGCCTTGAATACAAGTGCTGTTATTCAAAGCAAATGTCTCATCTTTTCAGCTGCTCCTTTAGCGTGAACAGAATTTACAAAGTTTCTCACTAAAAACTTTTCTTGTTAAAATCCCAGGCTTTTAAGATAAAGCAGTCTTAATGAATTATTCCAAAGCATTAATTATTTGTCTTAACTATTAGCGAACGGATCCCAGGAGTAACTATTGTCTGTAAAGTGACATTTAAAGAGCAAATACACAGCTTCAGTTCAAAAAATAATAGTTCCAAACCAAGCACCATTGCTTTTAAAAAAAAAAACAACAATAATTACAGTGGTATCAGATGAAGGGAATAGTGTACTTACGGTCAAGAGCAGTGGTGGCCATAAGGTATGTAATGGGAGAGACACTCATGGCCTCAATCCTTCCAGAGTGAAAGGTATACAGGCACTCTGGATCACGGCTCTGGAGTGCAAAACAGAAGAATGGAAATTCTGCTACATTCCGGAGCTGCACTTACAAGATATTACCAGCCATGCCTACAGCAAACCTGAAAAATCTAGATAGGTCCTGTTTGTATGAACAAAATTTGGTGTGCATGAGATACCTGTATGCAATTCCCTTGTGGTTTGTTTGTTTTCTTTAAACAAAAAGGTCATGAGCAAAATTAGTTTCATCATTTTCTATGTGAAAATAAAGGAGAATGCCTTTCATTAAGTGGTTTTAGGCTTGGAATGAGTATTTTTAACAAAGAGCTGTTGCTCTGAAGGCAAAGAATGCTCTCAAGCCCAGGGCTTATACTGCCTGGGAAATTATTTCATCATCCAAGGAATTCTAGAGTTTGCTATACATTTTTTACATTAGTTTTTATGGTATACTTTGTACATCTTTTATTTACCATAAAGTTCTTGGAACCTAATTTTACCTGTTGCCACAGAACTTTATTCCACTCAAAGAGATTGTTCCCATTTACTTTAATATGTTTGGGAGAAAAAATTAAATGCCCCCATTCTAACTACGTCATCTATTTCCTCATCAAAAGCATCTCCAGCAGTAACACTAGTAAGGTAAAACTTGTGAAGTGCATTTCATCTTCTTGTTTTTCCTAGCTCTTTATGTCATTTAGAGACAACAGTAAGGATTGTTTCAAACACCTAACTAGATAGGATATATCAATACTCCTTGAACTCATTTCCTGCATCCACGCAACTTTTATTACCAGTTTATGAGAATAAAACTCCTTTAAGGTAACTTGAGTTTGGCAGCCAGCATTTCAGGAATAAAATATCAAATTATTTTTTTATAATCCTGCACAATTATTATAGTCAATAACGTTATTAAAAGAAATTTTAAAGAAAAAAATTGCTTCAATGTTAAAATTTTCAACTGTGCAGCTTCATAAAAAACAAACGTCATTGCAGATGCATCTAGTATAGTTACAGGAAGTTTTTGCAAAGGAATTAGAGAAATCAGAATAAAGGAAAAGAAAACCAACTTAACATATTTGAAAAAGACAAATCCAGCTTCCAGATTGCTCCATTGGTATCCTGAAAAAGAAAAAAACAAAACATGTAACTTGAATATTTTCAAACTCAATTTGGAAGCTAAACTGCCCACAGTGACTCCTTAAAAATGTATTCATGATTAGTATTGCGAAACTGAAATGACTGAACGTGGTGGTGTTGGTCCTATCAGTCCTGTCCATCAGCCCAGGACAACAGAACTTAGAGAATACCTTTTGACATTCTCTTATTCTTATGCAGTTCTGGCTCTGAAAGCCAGAGTCTCACATGTTATTATAGAGTAAAAATAAAGCATAGCATAGTTGGAAGAAACCTACAACAATCATCTAGTCCATCTGCCTGACCAATTCAGGGCTGACCAACAGTGAAAGCATATTAGTAAGTGTTTAAAAGATATTTGGACAATGACTTGATAGACTTGGGCATCAACCATCTCACTATGAACCTTGTTCCAGTGTTTGAGAGAAGAAGATTGAATTCTACCAAAAAATACCACACTGATTTGTAATGGACTCCTGCTGTTGCTTAACATTATCTCCTTCATTCTGCATTTCTCTACAGAGATCTATGTACTTGACTGTATCTTACCTGAGCGTACCAAATGGGCTGTCCACAGTCATATACTTTTGATATGAAACTCAGACTGACATTCCTGCCAACTCGAAGTTCATTCATAGACTCCACCTCTAGTAACCCTGTGTCATCCACAGAATCAGCAGCGTCTATTGTCTCAAAGTTCCACACCTTCATGGTATTGGAATCATAAAAAAAAGAAAAGTTTTTAATAAGGCCAGGTTATGTTTTCATATGTGATTCATATGGAAATTCAAAATTATAAGAAACCAGGGGAGTGTAGATTCTACAGGTAGAGTATGAAACCTGTCATATCTGCCTCACTGCTTTGCATGTAACCTAGAACAGTGACAATCAGCAACTACTATCTAACACATTTGGATGCAATGCAAAGTGTATGTTAAAGCTTTCTGTCCAATTCTGAAACAACAGTAGCTTAAATTCAGCCCTGGCACCAGCAGAGCTATATGTGGCAGCCTCAGAACTCTAGAGAGTAAATGACATCCGCCTGCCTCTCAGCGTTGCTCATACTGAGGTAGCACAGAAGAAAGAATGGAAAGTCTAATACATCCATGTTCTGCTCAGTGGGATACAGACAAGTTATTAGTTGGCACCTTTATAACCAAGTGAATTTTCCTAATAGGATAATGTCCATTTCTAAAACACAACAACAAAACCTCCAGGGTGTTTGAAAGCCTCCACTGTCTGTTACAGCCAGCTTCCCATTGATTACCTGGGTCTTTCATACATCAGCAGAAGACACATCATGTCTTCCCTTAAAGAGCAGGCAAGGAAGACTTCAAAATCCTTGATAATTGACAAGTAAGATCAGAAACTGGTAGTATGAATAAAGATGACTATTTGACCTTCATTTATTGAATTATATGTTAACTTCAGGTTGTTTTTTATTTTAATTATTCCTCTATTTCGGTATGTGCATCTCTGAGATGCTAGTTACTGTCTGTCATTATAATAATCTGAGCTTGCAAATGGTCAGAAAATTACTTTCAAATATTGCTGTATTTGTCCTTTGAAATAACACCAAATGTATTAATAGGCCTGAAAACTATAGAGATTAACCAAAACTACATATGAAAAAGTATTAGAATGCAGGCAAGAAAGCTGTTAGAAACTCACTGAAAATAATTTTGATTTACTACAGCAAAATATTTATTTACTACTGTTAAACAGAGAATGTTGCATGGACACTATCTGATTCAAACACACCGTGGAGACATACTCCTATTCTGTCTGTTCTAAAAAATTCATTCTCAGTAAGAAAGTGCACTACAAAACTGCCTCCATAAATAAGCCCTGGTAAAGAAAATATGTAACATTTACCTGCTGACCACAAATTTGCACATCTAAAGGCAGGACAGAAGAGAAACTCACCCGAATGAAGCCATCTTTTCCAACAGTGACAAGTTCTCCTTCATCCAGAACTAACTGGCTGACAGGGCCACCGTGGCAGGGCTTACGCCCACTTCGACAGAGCTCTACTTTAATGAGGCCCCCTTCCCAAAGCAGAAAGTTGCCCCACTCAGTCCCGGAGATAACCTTCAACGCAAATGAAAATAAGCACGTAAGCACCTGCACTTAATCACGCAGATATACTGGCAAGAATCTAGTTAACATTTGTGGCTTCCTTCCAGGAAAGCATTAAATCAATAGCAATGCACAGATATTTTGCCAGAGAAGGTGTAAAGGGTGAGAAGATTCAACTTTTTAGTGACGTGACATAATTTACATGCACTGAAATGGTTAAAGATTAGGGTTAACAGTCTCTGTATTTCTTTACACTAACACTTTCACTATCCCATTAGAGCAACCAAAACTCTAAGCAAACAGATCTTATGTCTGGGAATTACAACACTAACCGTACTTTTCAATTACTACAAAGCAAGCAGGTTTTTGGGAAATTAATGTCAATATTAGCTTATCAGAACAGTGCATTGAGGGTTTAATTCAAATCACTTTGAAGTAAATAGTAACTCCCCAACTTACTCAGCAGACTTTGCATCCAAACCAGAGAGGGAACATGAAATCAATTTAACTTTTTTTTACTTACCTTCCCATCAGGCAGCTCCACATAACCTATAATGTCAGTCACTGCTGTTTTACCAAACCTGCCCAAAGCTCCTTGTAACTTGAGACCAGTGAACGTGAGAGCCATCTTCCAGAGCCTGAGTATAGAAAAAAAATGGCTCTGATGCAATATTTCCTAAACACACTTGCAGTCCCTCTGGGACATTGTACTGATCTTACCAGGGGTGCCTCTGAGGGAAGGCCCGTTCATTTGCTACTCTTTTTAACAGGAAACCCTGGTGTTTTGTTTTTTAAATGAGATAAAGCTTTGTACTTACAAAATTCCCTATTCTAGCCCTATTAAAAAAGCTAGGAAAAGAATTTGGAATGGGCAGAATGAGGATTAAATTACTATTTTAAATTAATAAATGTAAAATGCTGTTGTGCTGGTTCAGCCACCACTGTTTTACGCTGCCATCAGTTGCCTGATCACACAGGTCAACGCTGAACTCAGCAACAGCCCCTCAGAAGGCTTCTTTCAGACAGTCCTGCCACAGGTTCCTGTGGGCCCAGCTCCTCCGCTGCCCACTGTGGTGCCAGCATCACCTACTGGACACAACAGTGGGAGATGGCTCCTCAGTGGCCCTTCACATGCAAGGACTCCACTGAGAGAGCTCAGCAAGATGCAACCAGCCCAACAGAAGCCACACCCAACAGGAAGCTCCTTTGACTGATCAGCTCCTGGTTAAAATAGCCCTGGTCTCGCCCACCACCCCAAGCACAACCACCTGGGTGAGGACAGACACACAGGTGGGCCAGGTTCTGCCTCTAGAACATGAAGCCAATAGGATAAACAAAACATTCTGCTGGGTTGTGACTCATTCACAGGTCAATTCTAATTTCGGGCCCACAGCTCAGGCCCCAGCACTTCAGATGCAGAGAGTTAATATAGAATCATAGAATAGGTTGGAAAGGACCTTCCAAGGTCATCTAGTCCAACCCCCCTGCAGTCACCAAGGATATCCCTAACTAGATCAGGTTGCTCAAAGCCCCATCAAGTTTCTCTTCAGCTGTTATAATACAGCATATAAGGGCCCAGGTACCATTTTCAACCTTTCCATGGAACATGAGTCTCTATTTCAGTGAGATGATTCTGTGAATAAGCCTGTGAATGCTGACCTTCACTCATATGAATAGTTACAGTGAAGTCCTGCTGCACATCAAACTATGCCTTTTTAAACCACACAGGGGAAATAGACTTAAGTCACCATATTTACTTGCCCTGAGACTTCTAAATAAAGACAAGGCTGTATTGAGATATATCTTTTATAAGTACATTCCAAGAACTGCTTTGATCCAAGTCTGTCCTGTACAGATCCCACTACTTGCATAACCAAGCTCCTCACACACCAAGATCCTTGTGATGCATGGAAACAGCATCGTCCCCTTTCCACAGGGCAGATGAGCTTTTCAAGGTTGTGGATCACAGCAGGATTCTCCACCAGATACTCACTTGCTCCTGCAAAGAAGGCTCTTTTTGTTTTCCACAGCATCAGGAAAGCATTTAACACAAACAGCATTTCTTCAGCTGGAGTGCCCTGTGCCCACTTCAAACATTCAGGTCATTTGTCTCTCAGGTGTTTGTGCATGCCCAGAATAGGAGAGTTACTAATTTTATTAGCCCACACACAGGGTCCAGAGCTCATCAGCAGGTATAGAGCAAAAACCATACATTTTTAAATGAAGGCCTAAACACTAACTCTGCCCTCACTAGCATCAAAGAAAAAAATCTTACTGATTTTCCCTTTCATTCTATTATCTGCCTCCTGTACCCAGAACTCTGCCAATCACATTTGATACCATCTCTACAAAGCTGTAAGAGCTATAGAGACTTTTCTGCTGATTTTCAGATAGACATTTGCAATGAACACAGCTAATCAGCTAACCTTGAGCTCAGCTGGCCGAGCTCTCTGATATTACTGAGGTATTGTATTGCCATCACCAGAAGCAGGGCTAGGGCCTGGAAAAGAGACGCTGAGATTTTATCAGCTTCCAAAAATACTTTCCAAAGTATTATCATATCTTCACATTTTACTGCATAATCTGAATTTGGAATAACCAGGAGTAACGGAAAATCTACAAAATTACTCTATGCTAACTAAATACCATGCTGGCAATCACAGTGTCTCCTTCACAAGGAGGTTAACTTTCTAGAAGTATCTAGCATAACACAAAAACCATACATATTTCAAAACCTAAGTAAACCCTAAATCAGTTACAAGAGACAAATATTCCAGTGCTTATCAGCTAGTATGAAACATATTTGCAATACTTAGCTTTTTAAGTATGTCTATGGATTACAGAATTAGGAGGTGTTTGAGATATCAAATACTGCCAAACATAAAGGAATAATTTTTGGAAACACACAAAAAAAGTTTAACAGCTTCAAAAATGGAAGAACCAGGGGCCCTTCCCTTAGAAACTTACTTTGTTGCAACAGAAAAGGCTTTGCTACGCTATTAAAAAACAAATTTAATTTTGCAAATCAATATCTTATTAAATTTATCACTTACTTACATTCTTTTTCATGTAATTACATGCTGGAGCATCCAAAATGCCTGCTACTCTGCTGCTGTAGTACTGAGGACTCCCATCTGCACACAAAGGTCTGAACTCCACACTTTTTGCACAACTCCTGGTCAGACAAACCCTTCACTCAACTTCTGCTGCAGTAAGAAAAGCAGAACATATCCCTGGAAGCAATAGAAATTAAAATAGAACTAATTTAAGGAAACAACAGAGAGGAGAAATCACAGAGGTGTTTAAAACACTAGTTTGCCCTTCACTGTGTTTAGTGAACTGAGTTGCAGGGGCTTTTAATGAGGATTGATGACCAGCTGGGGTTAATGGCCCTCAGCTGCACCTCAGGCCATTAACTCCTCCCTATCAGTTATTAATCCCCAGGATATACCCTGCACCTCTCTCTTCATTGCTTAATCATAAGTAGCAAGAGATAACCAGCCAGTCAAGATCCTGGCACGGTGTGAATGCTCCTGTTCCTGCCTCTTCACACAGCATGTCTTATGCTGTAGAACAAACTATTTAGATATTACCACACTGAGGTCACAAAAGGATGCAGAAAATGCATGGACAGAAAGAAAATAGATATTTTGTCTGGTGATTGCATTTCATATTTCTTCTTTAGAGTAAACATAATATTTATAGCTCGTATACTTCCTGGAATTACACAAATGAGCTTGCAATTGCACTGCTATTAGACTACTGTGGGCTCTTTTCCTTGCAGTTCTAGAGCATATAATGGGGCTAGCATTCTATTACTGCTGTTTTCAAAGCAGGAAGGTACCGAGCAGATGTTATAACATATAGCTTGAGAAGTACGAGCACCATGGTCAACCTAAGACACTGGACACTAGAGGCACATGGAAGCATAGAATCACAAGGCTGGAACCCTGTGCCTTCCCTTGCAAAGAGCAGAGCTCCATCCAGCCCCACCTCTCATTTCCCCCACCCAGTGAAACAGCTGGTCTGATCCCATCTCAAGCCCGTATGTTAACAGAGGATGATCAAAGAGTTTGTTCACAGTGTTAATACTGTTATGTTTAAATTTTGTTGCAGAGAAAGGCTGTACTGGACATTGGTTTGGCTGAAGAAGGGAAGTGGCATTTATTTGTATGATACATCACCCTACAGACAAAAACTATTTCATCTTTCTTGAATATCTCCACTCCAGAATCAAAATTTCTGAGAACACGACTATTGATCAGGACATATCTAAGTAACGTACTTTAATTCATACCTACCAAGTTCACCCACTCTGAAAGATGACATACAATACACTAATAAGCGATCTGAACATCATCTATTTTAACTGCATCTTCAGTGAGTAACCCTTCATCCTCCTGCAGTGCCATTTTATTTCAGTCTCACAAAAATAGCAAAAAGGGATTACTTTTCCATTTCTTTCCCTTTTGACTATATTTGGACTGCCCATGTCGTGAGGCTCGTGGGGCACTGACACTTTAAACATGGATCAATAAATTACATCCTCATGTCTTTGTGAAAACTGTTGTAGGTAAAAGAAATCATAACTTCCATCCCATGAACAATCCCACTTATTTCAATAGGAACATCAGTGACAATAAATGCTTGAGAAATTCCAGTCTTTAAGCAATACACAATACCTCAACCTCCAAAGCTACAAGATGTTGATTACTACTATTCTCTTTAAAGGGAGTAAGATCACACTGAGCTTCAGACCAAAATATAGATCCTTTCAGGTCACATTTACCAATGATCCATGGTGATATAAATTAAATCAATTACATATTTTATTTGTATACAAATCATAAGTTAAATGAATGTTCTGCTGCCTGACTTAAATCTAATTATCTATAAACACACACATTTCTTGTGCTCCTTCTTCTGACAATGTCATATTTTTCTTAGTTACAGGCAGAATACATTTTGAACATTGAGTAGAATAACCCCTATTTAGAAAGTTAGATCAAAAATCAACATTTGCTCAATGAAAGTTTTCCACAAGAGCTGAGTGCTGTCAAAATTAGCAGAAGAATCAAGAAAAAGGTTGTAAAAAGAGGTAGTATATTTAATTTCAGAACACCTTGTCTAGGTCCTTACACTACCTCAGCTGTAACAACATTTTTGTCTACTTCAATAGGCTCTGAGTTGTAATGGAAGTTGATGATAACAGTAAAAGTGCACTGACAGATGCCAACAGGTTTTGAATTGGCCCATTATTATGCAAGTGGTTTATAAAGAAGGAATAAGTAATCCACACTGTGCTATATCCACTGCCTCTGCTAGTGTGGCCATTTGCACAGCCACTTGATGTCTTGGTGAACATTTGTGCTGGTTTTGGCTGAGGGAGAGTTAATTTTCTTCACAGTAGCTGGTATGGGGCTATGTTTTGGATCTGTGCTGGAAACAGTGTCGA
>JAVSBS010010678.1:0-15633 GCA_033124195.1 Coracias cyanogaster
CCCTCCCCGCCGCCCGGCGTGGGCGAGCCGGCCAGCAGCCATGGCAGCGGCCATCGCCAGCGGCTTGATCCGCCAGAAGCGGCAGGCGAGGGAGCAGCACTGGGACCGGCCCTCGGCCAGCAGGAGGCGGAACAGCCCCAGCAAGAACCGCGGGCTCTGCAACGGCAACCTGGTGGACATTTTCTCCAAGGTCCGCATCTTCGGGCTCAAGAAGCGGCGGTTGCGGCGCCAAGGTGCGTCCCTGGGGCCGGGCCCGCCCGCGGGGCTGCCGGGGAGGGGGCGGGCGGGAAGGGGCAACCTGTGGCGAGAAACTTCCCGGGCCGGGCGCCGCCGCCTCCGAGGCTCTCGGCGGGCCGCTCCCGGCTGCCTGCCCGCGGGAGAAGCTGGGACCCCCGCCCCGCCACCCGGCTCTGCCCGCCCTGCCGGGGCCCGCCCGAGGTGCTTTGTCGCGGCGGGGCGGCGCCAGGGCGGGAAGCCCCTCAGGGGAGGCAGCCGGGCTGGCGCCCCCCCTGCCCGTCGCCACGCGTGTCCCCGTCTCGCCCGTGTTTTTTCCTTAAAGGACAAAGAGCGCACAGCGTGGGAAGCTTTTTCAAGTGTCAGGGAACCGCCGCCTGCCAGTGCCGTCCTTGAGCCGCCGGCTCGGCTTTGGTAGGCGTAGCCTGGCCGTAGTGCCGGCGTCCCACGCCCCGCTGCCCGGTGACTTCCCAGTCACCAAGGCGAGAGGTCCGGCAGGGCCGCGGGGGAGCCGCTGTGCTTCCCTGGGGCTGCCCTGGTGAGGGTCTGCCTGCCCGCTGCCCACCCCAGGTCAAGGCCTCTTCTTAGAGCCCAACGAGTTTTGCAGGTTGTTCCTTCTTCCAGGTAGAGGGCCAGTAGTCAGCTGGGGTGACTAAAACCAGTACCACGGTGGTTGCGTTTTAGCCAGTACTTTGTATGAGAACCCTAGAAATAAAAGTGGTTAAATGATATTGGAGTAACTTCCCTATATTTTAATTCTGTGGTTATTCATCTCAATATTCAACAGCATTCATTGCCACGATGCCTCATCTTGCACTTGTCCTCAGGAAACAAGTAGGTTTAGAGCAAAAGGATTGTGTCGTGAAGAGTGAAAATATTAAGCATCACTGGAAACGTGCCTGATACTTACCAGTCAATGGTAAAGTACAAGCCACCCTCAGTTGCATTAGATAATGCCACCGTGTGTTGTAGTTTTGTATGTATACTATAGCTCCTCTTTAGGTTCCGTCGGAAGATAATTTTAAGAGGCATCATCAGTGATCTGTCCTGATTGATCCTTCCTGCTTTTTTTTCCCATGCTTCATACTTGAAATAGCGTGAATTGACAAAAATCCATACAATTTTATTTTCACATGGCTTTATTACTCTAAGGATAATTTCCTGTAACTCCTAATGCAAGCTAAATCTTGCCTTTTTTCAGATAGTACAGTGACAGAGGGAAGATGAGTGAGAACATGTCAGTGGCAGAATCTGTGGTGGCTTACTTTTAGGCAGTCTGCATGTGTGCTTAAAAAGAAGAGAAGTACTTGGTTTATGATGGTGGATTTATATATGTGATACTTGTCCATGAAAACCAGTTTAGGGGGATTTGCTAACTGAGCAATTGTTCTCAACCACCTGTGCAGCCTTATTTGGGGAGAGAACTCAGTATTTGACTCTCATGGTTTGAGGAGAAGTCTCACAGCACTGCAATGCCATACATTTTCTTAGGTAGGAAGAGGATTTAAAGAGACTCGTGAACTCATCCTTTTTCATTCATTCATTTTTCATAAGGCACTTTGTGACATTCTTGATTAAGAGAACTGGATTAGAATATAGCTCAGCCGTTAACCCATGCCACTGGTACAGGCAGTTTCAGCAAGAATAATCAGAAGAACAAGGGCTATTCACGAGTAAAGTCTGCAGCATCAGACCCCTGAGTTTATTTTCCCTAAGATTCCTTCAAGTGGAGACATGGAATATTTATCCATTGTTTTGCATTAAGGTCTCAGAATTAGTGCTCATCCATGAGAACACCTACTGAAAAAAAATAGCTATCGTACCTTTTACTGTATATGTTCATGATGTGTGAAGTGATACAGGGAGTACCTGTGGATTCAAGTCAGATGCTATTTAGGAAGGAGATCAAAGAAACAAGCAGAAGTTATTACTTAAACATCTTATACAGAATAATTTAGAATGAATAATCATTTGGAAAAAAACATATTTTATAAGGTTAATTGCTTTAAAAGTACCTTATATGAGTTAAAAATTGAACATTTGTGAAAGTCTATTTTTAATTTTCCTAAACTAAGTTAAATGACCACTGAATTCTTCACTGAAATCATATCGTCAAACCCATTACAATACTTTTTTTGCCAAGCAAAATAGGGTGCATTTCAAAACATCTATTGTCAGAAACATGCTGTGGGTTTTCGACAAATAAACCTTGTGTATATCCAGAGTGTCATAAGAGCATTTTGAAAAATGAGCTAATTGAGATGTGAGAAACCATCCGTAGCATTCTCGTACAATTCAATGGGAGAGTAGAAGTATATGTGAAATATTTGTTATGTAGAACAGTAAATGCTAGACTGTATTTCTTACGGAATAAAAAAGTGTTTTGCTTTGTACTTACATATGAAAAATAAGTGTCTTCCCATCTTTAGAAACAGTCAGGCAACAAAAAATAGTGATGCTGCTTTTTAAAATTAACAATATTCATTTACTCTTGTGCACACAAGTATGTGAATTAGATAAATGGATATACCTCACATATGCACACTTATCAACATGTTAGCAAACTTCTGAAAACGTTCTTTATTTTTAAATTCTTCTTTAAAAATGCCTATTAGTATTTTTCTTATTCAGTAGGATTTATTTGTGAACAAATGAAGTTATTGTGAATACATAACATGCTAAAATCCTATCATGTGCCCAATTGAATATAACATTTTTTAGCCACTGCGAGTAATGGTCTGTTCATGGTCCGTCCTTCCTTTAGGGGCATACTAAAATATCAACAGGAGAGTGTTTTGGGAGACTAACATTTAGGAAGGGCAGCATTAGAGATATATCCAGGAGCTCACTCATGGTAAAGGGCAGGATTTGTATTTGCTTATATATTGGCTCTAATGCTGGACATAATAGTAGTTTTAAACAGCTTTTCTAAAACTTTGATTAATTAATTAAACAGGCAAAGTGATTTCTGTGGGAGACTTGTCTGAGACTTGTCTACTGAGTGGATAAAACCTTTTTCATTTACCAAGGGTTTGGATTTATGCTGTTTAGTATTATGGTATTTTACATTTATTTCATCTTTATTTTATTGTCCTATCATGTGACGAAGAATTCACTGTCATTAATTTCTGGGTAGCCATGAAGGCAAGATCTTGCCTGACACTGATGCCAGACATCAATCAATTATGAATCATCCTGTCCTGCCTTAGAGGTTGTTCAGTTATAATGATTTAATTTATGTTAATATAATCACAAATGGGAGAATTGATAGACAGGACTTTGAGTCTTCATGTGAAATAACCTTATATAACCTGAGGCTACCCAGTAAAAAGAGGAAGATAAATGTCTGTTTTTCACCTCATGCAACTACAGTGTTGCAGAGATTAAAAACGTATGCTTGTCACTAGTTCAGATTCAAACTTCTTAGCTTGTATTTTCATCTACATATCTAGTTTCTTTGCTAATCTGAAAAATTGTCATTTGGTTAATTAGGTCCCTTGAGAGTATTCTACTGGAAAATACTCAGCTTTTAAATGTATTAAAAACCAAGTGTGATGTTTACCATTCCTGTGTGCTAATACCACATTAAGACTTCTAAATTTATACATAGAGTATATGAATTTTGAATTGACTTGGCCTCTGATTTGTACATTAATATTTATGAGAAAGAGAGACCTGGGGAACACATTCAGAAAACGCACTGATTAGATTTTATTGCATCTACAAAGATAATTTAATTCTCCAAAGAAAGTATTTTTGGAAAATTCCTCAGTATATCAGCTAATGTTTTGCAGCAGATGTGGGAGTGGCCCATAATCTCAGATGTAAGACAATTCCCCATATACGTAGTGCCTTAAGTAGTTTTTAGTTCTCCTACTTGTGGAATGATGTAAGTGGAACCGAAATGGAGATCTGTGCACGTGGGTGTACATGCCTCGTTTCCCGAAGCTTAAGAAACCACGTTGAATCCCAATCATTTAGCTCCAGCCTCAGATGATTTGGCTTCCTCAAAGTTTCAGAGAACCAAAACCTGTAGCTGCATTTTCTGATGTGATTGTCTTCAGAACTAATTCTTCCTAGCAGTTCACTGAAGCCCACAGCTGCTGCATTGTCTAGATGCGAGGCTGTCTGTTTTCCTGGGTGTTGAACTGATGTTGCTTATTCTTCACTACTTTTTTTTCAAATGATTAACCCACAGCCCTTTTGGATGTGTAAACCCAGATTTAATAGTATCTAAAAGAAATTCTTAATTTTTCACATTTTTTCCTTTATTACTGCTAATCTATTCAAAGAACTGCATGATCATCACAAACTGGAAGTGTGTAAATATGCTGTATCTCATGTAAAATATGCTAAGCATATTTAAAAAACTATTTTTGAACATGTGGCTTGCTAGAGTCAGTGTCAAGTTTTCTTCCCTGTGCATTCAGTGTTTCACACAGACCCTGTGCTTCCGAAGGGAAGCTTTAAAAAGAAATGTAGTAATGGCTGGAATGTAATTCTTTTATTCTGAACCTGTCTTGGTGGCTCTAGAAGTGATGAATGAGATGTTCTTGAGAGGAAATGAAGAAAAATAACTTTGAAATGGTAACATAATTTTACGAACTATTGATTTTTAGAAATATCTCAAACATAGGTGATAGAATAGTGGGGATTTGATGCACATGTAGTGCTGCACCAAAGTTATTTCAAAAGATCTCCTATTTTAATGTCAAGTGAGTAGAAAAACTTAACTACACTCATTGTGTACCTTAAAGTATTGTGCTAAAAAGTAGAAATGAGATAACTTCAGAGAGAAATAGGTATTTTACTTCTTTTTTCTAAATGTTCTTACTTGGGTACTAGTTGCAAGCTTTCTTTGAAGTTTCTCAAAGGCTTTGCAGTTGCTTTGGCTTGAATTCATTGTTTGTTTTGTGGGGTTTTTTTTGTCAATTCTTCTTCCTGATCGGTTTACATTTATTTACCTCAGGAAGTTTGCTGATCTGGAGGCTATCTAAAATTGGAGAGACTAAAATATCACTTTTCCTATATACATGCTTTGTTTTTCTCTATCTTCACTTGATAACTGGAGATTTAACTTCATTAGCAAATGAACACATTCTTGAGTGATCTTGCTTGATCTCCAAAGTTCAGGCAGTTTCCGTTTACATATAGGGAGATGTTTTTTTAAGGTGTATCAGTTATTGTATCTATTAAATGCATTGTAGAACTAAATTATCTGGTTAGTAGAGATATTAAGGGAGATTTCAGTATAGGTGGTTTCTGATTCATGGTGGTATAGCGACAGAAACGTTATAGGAGAGGTCAGGTTTCTATACTTTATTTAACAATATCTAATCTTTTAGTGGATGTCATTTTTTCAGGGTGTTTCAGTCTGTTGATTTGAATTAAACTAAAATGACTGCTTAAAACTTGTTTTGAATAATGAATTTTCAAGTCAGTAGCTTATAAACAGCAGTAATTAATTTTAACAGAGCTAACACTCAAAAAGTTTATTACAGAAAAGTTAACTGTTAAAGTCTTTTGATTTAGACTCTAAACATAATTTAGAAATTTGAAGATACACAAACCTTTGAGATGGGATATCCATGTTTCATAATGAATAAACAAGAGGCCTACCTTTCTTGTTCATATGTAAGATCTTTTATTTCCTGGGCAAGTATTAGAGCTAGTGATAGACAGGAAGATACACCCCAATGGCATGTACTGTTACTGTGCAATCAGCTTTTTCTGAAACCCTCCAAAATCAGTATGCATTTGTTTTCAAGAGTTATTAGTGCTAATTCAGATCTTGAGCTCTGCCATACACAGAGAAAATCAGTGAAGCTCTGAATTTCTTTATTATGCTCTAAAGTCAGCAACCTGCTTTCATTGTGTTGTAGCCGTAACATTTCTGCACATTATAGGTTTAGTTTTTCATTTCAATTACATAAATCAAATAACTTGATGAGATCAAGTTTAGATCTTCCAGTATATTTTCCTGTGGGACTGAAAATGAGGGAACATACCCTTTCCTGGTGCCAAGAAAGAGATTAGCTGCTTTTGGTGCCAGGATTTAGGAATATATAATTGGGTCAAGTTATAGATGGGCAGAAGTTGAATCCAGGACTCTCAACTTCTGATTTTGTGTTACAAACTATAGATAATTTCAGCATATCCTGAAATCATAGAATCATAGAAAATAGGCAACATTACTTAAATTTACGTTTCTGTAAATATATAAATTTATAACCAAAGAAAGTGGAGAATTCTGGTGCTTTAAAGAAAAGCTAATATAAGATTGAAAGAAGTAATTAGTAAAAGGTGAATAAAAAATTAAGTAGATGGACTGTGTTGAAATACAGAAACCTTGTTCCCTCAAGGTTTACAGGATCCTAGGTTGTATTAGTTACTGTTTCATAAAATGGTGAGTACAAGCTAGTGCATATGATATTGGTTGTTTCAGTAAGATTTTAATAAATGAAGCTAGAGAAAGTTGACTGAAATTGGAATGCAAAGTACATCCTTTCTCTAGGATATAAAGTATAATCTCTGGGATGTAACTAAATTAAACAATTTAATTCTGTGGTCTTGATTCTAATCCCTTGCCCAGGTGTAGAACTTTTGAAAGACATTGGAGTTTGTGTGCTATAAAACTGCTGTAAATTGAACCAAATGATGGAACTCAGCATTTCGTTAAGATATTAAATCAAGCATTTTATTTCAGGTAAGAATAATTCAGGATTATGAAACACAAGTACACAGTCTTTTTCTCTCTGTGTAAGTTAATTTTTTAAGAAGGTAAAAAGAAAAAGTCCTTCTTAATTAACTACAATTTCCATTGCAAAGCCTGCCCTTTCTACTTTATTTTGCAAACTCAAAGATGTATCCAATATACTAAGTGTAGCCGCTGCTGCTCCTGCATTGGTACTGTAAAGCCTGGCTCCGGAAAACATCTAGTTTTGGTTGCTACACCATTTCCAGTGTTTTTTGAAAAATGCAAATGATAGAAAGGAAGTAATGATTTTTTAAATTAGTCACAATTTTTTAATGGTTCGTTGTAGGGTAAACCTGAGTGGAATTTCATCTCCCAATGAAAAGGGACTTTTCAAGCCTCAGGGCATTTTTGTTACTGAATTTCAAAGTTGCTCAGCAAACAACAGATATGTCAGGCTTAAGAAAAGGTCAGCAGGTTTCTCTACAGTGGAGATTTTTGTGGAGCTTGGAACCTAGAGGTGGGAGCTGGTACCACGGTCTCCTTTAATCTAGTTATGCCTTATGGGAATTTCTAGTTTGGTTTTGATGAGAATTTGCACTCCCTAAGTGTTATAGAGAGACTCACTTCCTTACTTAAAGTATAATAGTAGAACAGTTTTTTTACAAAAATTACTACTCCTTTATTTTAGCATTTTCTGTTGTGTGACTGACAGATGTCTTTTAAGGACAACTATTTATTTCCGATTTCTGTGATCATAAGTACTAAAGTTACGGTTTTTATGTACCTTCTTATATGAAAACATTTCTTATCTATAATGCCTAGAATATATTAGTGCTCTTCTTCAAAAAGGATATTCTGTAATGAAACATTGAATAGCTCATGAACAAGAAGGGTATTTTGGTATGAAACTTACATTTTCTTTCCAAATCTCTAACAGAGTTTTTCATGTAACAGCAGACTTAATTTTTATAATTAGAGCATGTGTGAAGTTTATTTGAAATCCATAAAACCCAGTCTGTTTGTTAGAGTATAAATTGAATAACTATTTATGGTTTTATTTACTTTGGTTTTAATCCATGATTGTTTCTTCTTCATTTTGTTTTTAAGAACAGTCTTATAATAAATAAGTATGTTCATAAATGTGATGAAGTAAGGTTTTTCTCCACTCATTCTCCCGTGAACTCTGTAGTTCATGGATTATAGTTCATAACTGTTCTAAAATTTTGCAACATTTACTCAGCGTTCAGTTGTTTGCACACTTACTGCTTTATGCACGGTGAATATCCCAGCTTAAATGGATTCTCCTCTCATTTTCATCTATATAGTTTATGTATAACTGAGGCTTGAATTCCTCTGCCTTAACTAGTGGTTTGTATCTCTTCCTATGAAATTCTGATGAGTTGAAAAATTTACCACTGTAATCTGTATACCAGTGACTATGAAATAAATGAACTCTTAAACTTCATTGCTCTATTTTCTTCTTCCAGTTTTCTTGCTGTGTAATCAGCAGTTCCTTCTTTGTAATCAGAACACATACACATGAAACGTGTATTATTTTGTTCCTAACATCATTTTAAACTGTGTTATTTAAGACAACACAAATAATATTCTATCTATCTACTGTGGAATCTCTTTCTATGACACTAGAAGGAAACTTGCATGGCAGGAAGGGCTTTCCTGCAGCCTTTTGGATTTTAGCAAAGCTCCCCTTGTGTCCACTGCAAGTCTTTTCTTATCAGAGCTCTGTCAGGCTTGTGCCTGGAGGCATACTTACGGCATCAGTCCTGAAGATTACCCATGCTTACCCTCAAGCAAGCAGAGGTATGATTACAGGATGAGGACCTGAGTATGGTTGTCTACCCCTTTTCTTGTGTAGGGACAGACAAAAAACTAATAATTAATTCCTCCTGCTATTAGTTCCTTTTCATTATCTTATCAATTATCTTGGCTTACATCTGAGCCAAGAAGTAGGACTAATTTTAAAATAACACAGGATACTTTAGAATTTTTAGTAGCAAAATATTCCTGGGGTTTAAAAGTTGAGAGAGATAGATCCCTGCTGATGCAGGTAGTCTGAAGAAATGCAAACCTTTGTCATTTCTAGCAAATATTACTGAATTTAGCTTGTATAGGTTTTAAGGATTTGAATATATTTATGTTCCTCCTAAGGAACTCGTTACAGAATTATTAATAGCGAACCATGTCCATAATAATCATTGTTTCTCACTATCAAGCAAGTTATTTTTTTCACCTGGATAGCTTTGTTTGGGTAATTGAGTTTTGTGTTTATTATAAACTCCGTTTGCACTCTGGTGCACAGATTATTTTAACCTTTTTTGTAAACAGAAAAAAAAAAGAAGATTATAGTCTTAACTTCCTTACTATCATAGTTTTGGCTTGCTTAAAATAATGGTTGTTTTTCTACTTACCTTTCCCCCGCCACCCCGGCCCTGAAGATGGTTTTGTGGAGAGATTACTTTATGGCTGAACTCTTCCAGGCATTAGATTAGTAAATCCCACTTTGTTATTGCTTCCAGTTAGATTTTAGTTTTCTGACAAAGTAGAAGTAACTGTCATTCTATTTCCTATGTCCACAGACTTTTGCTAAAGCAAATAAGAGACCTGCTTCTGCAGAGACTCAGTAATTTTTTTTTTGTGGCAATATTTAAGGAAAAAGAGATTTTGAAACATTTTTAATTCCAGCTTTAAAGGTCAGATGTCCCTAAATTTGCTGTATGTGTACAACTAAAAATTTTAGCATTTTAGCCCTTTTGTAGATGTAAATTTATTCATTAAATTCTGTTGTCTAAGTAGCTATGTGCTAAATGGCTGTGATGTTGTGATGTTGCTACCCTAAAAACAGATCTTTTGATATAATGCAAGTGATTCTGGAAATCTTTGCAAAATTGGTATGCAGTGCTCTGTAGAAAAAGTATTCTGTTTTAAATTCTATGTAAAATGAGCAAAGAAGTTACACATGTAAATAAATCAAAGTGAGTAGATGGCTCAGATATATATAAGTTATGGCATTTAGAACACCCTGAATGCTACTACTAAGCAGCCATCTTTCTCTGGAAACAGTGAATATCACTGGAGAGATAAGATAATTCACGCCAGACAACAGAAAGAAAAGCCATTCCCATTAGCCATACTCTAGTTCTCTACTTACAGGTAGATATATCAGCAATCTGAGACATTCTTTGTTTCCAAAGTGTGTCTCTGTTAACGACAGAGAAACAAAGACTCATTAGGCTTTTGGTACAGTTAAAAGTTACTAAAGTCAGTGTAGGCTAAGCCTGAAGAATCTGGCCGAAGTCAATCTAAGGTATGAATAGTCATTTGTATCTCGTTGTTGTGATGACAAAGTGGCTGGATGAAGCCAATAGCTATCTCAGGGCTGTTTATCATATTCAGTACAAATCAATCAATCAATCAATCATCACCCTGTTTACCAGGGTTTTATGCTGCAGACATAATGGTTGAAATGAACCAGTGGCATAAGCAAACATTTCTGTTGAATTACTGCTGTAGCTTTCTAGGTCATTGGCTGTCAGTGGGCAGGTCTTATTCAAAGTTTGTCATGGATAAACAGTCAAGAATTCAGGATCTGACGTACTAAAACTCTCCACTTGCAGAGCTCCGATAATAGCAGCTAAGAAACCACATGGTCTAACCAGCCCGAGTGGCACAATTATGCGGAACATAGTGAATTTTAACTTAAAAAGTGTTTATGGTTAGATATTCTTAACTGTAATTTTGTCAGCTCATTACCAGCTTCACCCAGTATTGGTATTTTGGTTTTCACAGTTGGCATTTGTTTTAAATGTCGGGAGGGATGCAAAGAAGAGAAGCCTGCTCTCTACTCTTTGCTGAGGAGAGTTTAGCAGTAAGGGTGGAGTATAAGCAGTTAAGTGGGAAGGCATTGCTGGTAAATGGCTAATGCTGTTATTCCTAAAGCATTAACTGCAAAATTTGGCTAAAAATTTAAAGAAAATTCAGTCATGTTAAGGTGTGGAAAGCATAAGCTGAATGTGCCTGAGGAACCAGGCTAGAGATGCAAGTACTTGTAGATTAAACGGACTTGTAAAAACAATGTAATATTTTTATTATTATTATTATTTCTGTCCTAATACTGGTATCCATCTAGGGCATAACTGGAATTGTTTGGACCAGTATCTGTGAATTTAGGCTTCTTACTTATATAAGTGAGTGGTTAACATCAGATCCTAATTACAGCAGGGAAACCAGCCACATTTGGAGCCTGAAGCAGCAAAAAGGTTTTGCTTCTTTTTAGGTATTTTTGTTGCTGTTAGTCATATCAAGGATGACACAGACTACTACAGACAAGACCTGACACAGAAACAGTCTTTTAACTATTTGCCATTTATTTTTGTTCTATTTATATGAGATGCAGCTAGTTTTTGATTGTGTATTAGTTTATATGTATAATGTTTTGAGTTCTGCTTGATTTTCAGATAGGTGTGTGCTCCTACATAGGAATGGTTTGGGTGTATGCTGTTTATTTTCCAGAGCATTTCAGATGTGACACCAGAGGACTAATGGCTCAACTCGTTGTCCTGAGTCCAATAGATTGTGGCATGCCGAGTTCTGTTTTAGGGATATGTCATAGCTGTGTAGGAGGTGAAAAAATGTTTCTTCACTTCTGCCATAGTATCAGCAATGTCTCACACAGTGGCTCTAATATGTTGACAGCTTAGTGAGTCCTGAATGCCTCCATTTGGGTATTGGGTTGAATTTTTATCCCTGTGAAGGCTTTTTTTTTTTTTTTTAACTAACATGAAAATTACACAATTTTGGGTTCTACTGTCTACTGCCATGGAAACAGAAAAGTGTCTTTAGGGGACAGCTATTGAAATACTAGTATTTTTTTTTTTTTTGGTCTTGTAACCCTTTTTGAGCTTTCAGACAACATTTTCATTATGAATCGGACCTTGGTTTTTCTTCACACTGCATGCAGTTGAGCTTTCTGCATTTTGAGTGTGTGGCTAGTTTTGTTTATTCTTCTCTGTTTTAAGGAAGGCACTGGATCAGTGTTTTTTAAACCACTGTGAGGCAATTGATCAGTGAGCTAATTCTGAATATTGTTAGTTTTTCTATTTATTTACTGGCATCTAAGCTCCTGTTTCGGGGGAAGATGAGAAGACGGAATAGGTTTTCCTTATTGGGGTCACTGAGACTCTATATTTTGACCAAGATGGAAATTTTCCTATTTGCATTCCCACAGGGGAAGGAAAATACTAATTTCTATAGCTCTGAAAGCTCTTTGCTACCACCTTTGCCTGTAAACTTCAGCAGAGATGCTTTTGAAGGGAAACAGGATTATTCTCCAACCATCCCAACACACAGTTGCTCATCCTGCTGTCCGGAGTCACAGGGACATACGCTGCCATCCTTCTGTGTTGCAAATGTTGGGCTGAAGGGAGGCTAGCCATAAGGCTGTTGCTTGGTCGTTACAGTAAGATCGACCAGCGCTGGATCTCATCTCTTGCTCTGGTGGGAGCAGTGAAACAGATACCATAGTGTTTATATGCTGCTTGGGTAACTATGTGTCTGCAAATTAAATTAGAAAAAAAAGTAGAAGGGAGGGAAGAAGTTGTTTTGACTCTCCTAGCAACAGGATGCAGCTATAGATACATTACACGTGTAGATCAGTTATGATATTAGATGTGAAGGTTGCTCGGGATATTTATGTGACTGCTGTGGCAAGTATGTCCAGTGATGATGTTGCTTCCATGAGCACCTGGACTCTTGAGGAAAAGGATATAACTCTCTGATGTAGGTGAGGCCATAGTTATCCTTGGCTGTGCTGTGACAAAGCTTAGACTGCTGGAAGGCATGTTGCCTTAGGCCTACACCTTGAGACCACTCAAACCCCTTAAAATAGAGTAGAAGGGGTTTTTGATCTGCTTCATAAGCAGCTCCTAACAGAAGGACATAGCAGTACATTGGAAACTGCTCTGGCTGCTTAAAAGCTGTGGCTTGGAAATCAGAGTACTAGTAATACCAACAACTTATTAAACAAAGCTGTTCAGAAAATGACTGTACTGTCATCTGGGAAAACAAATGAACATTTAGGTTTTTGGAGTTTTTCACTGTAAGGCATGCTGTATTTTCTATTTTGTCAGAACAGCATTTCCAGTCAAAGCCTGTTTTGACAGACACATCCTGACTGGGCAGCGCTGTATAGCATATTGGTAAAATACCTGATTACCCAAGGGGGGAAAAAGAAAATCAAACAAATGAGCTATACATATTTTGTTTGATCTAAAAAACTATGGTAGGTATACAAGACATTCAGAAAGTAGTGTCATGTGAATTAGTCAGGCTTTAACTTTTGTTTTGTTATTTCTATAATGCCCCTTAGCTGGGGGCATCACAGAATCATGGAATGATTTGGGTTGGAAGGGACCTTAAAGATTATCTAGTTCCAACCCCCCTGCCATGGGCAACGACACCTCCCACTAGACCAGGCTGCGCTAAGCCCCATCCAACCTGGCCTTGAATGCTTCCAGGAAGGGGGCATCCACAACTTCTCTGGGCAACCGGTTCCAGTGCCTCACCACCCTCACAGTGAAAAATTTCTTCCTAATATCTAATATAAATCTTCCCTCTTTCAGTTTGAGATCATTACCCCTCATCCTGTCACTACACTCTCTGATAAAGAGTCCCTCCCTAACTTTCCTGTAGGTCCCCTTTAAGTACTGGAAGGCCACTATAAGGTCTCCAAAGAGTCTTTTCTTCTCCAGGCTGAACAAGCCCAACTCTCTCAGCCTGTGCTCATATGGGAGGTGCTCCAGCCCCCTGATCATCTTCGTGGCCCTCCTCTGGACCTGCTCAAGCAGATCCATGTCTTTCTTATGCTGGGGCCCCAGAGCTGAACACAGTACTCCAGATGGGGTCTGATGAAAGGAGAGTGGAGGGGTGGAATCACCTCTCTTGTCCTGCTGGCCACACTTCTTTTGGTGCAGTCCAGGGTGCAATTAGTTTTCTGGGCTGTGAGTGCACACTGCTGGCTCATATTCAGCAGTTTTTCATCCACCAACACCCCCAAATTCTTCTCCGCAGGGCTGCTTTCAATCCATTTATCCCCCAGCCTGTATTTCTGCCTGGGATTGCCCCAACGCAGGTGCAGGACCTTGCTGCTGCAGATTCGTGTATTAAAACACAGCCAAGGGGAATAACAGTTGGTTTGTGACAACCAACTACCTGACAGCTATTATGTAATTTCGGTCAGTGGAGTGGAGCAGGAAGCAAAGTCAGGCTTGGCTACGGGTGAAGAGACATTTATAGATGAACAATATAGAAATACAGCAAAACAACTCTGTATGTCAGGTCTATCCCTACATCCCCAGCGTACTTCACTGAGTTTGTTTTTCTTACAGCTTTCTGCTACTAAAACAGACAAGTAGTTGGAATTAGGTTCAGTTCTGTAAAAGGAAAATAAAATATAGCTAGTTGGTTGTGGGACTGCAAGTTTGGAACCTGTTGATGGCCATAGCCAAATTTTGTCCAGGTTTTGGTGAACAAAATCAGAGACTTTGATTCCATTTCACTAATTTCTGTATGCTCAGAAGTTACATGTATCTGTCAAGACTTGAGATTTTAATTTTAGCACATGAAGCTGCAGAACTTGCTCCTCATTCTGTGTTCACCACTGGAAGTAGCAAGCAGGGCTGTGGGAACAGCCATTATGCCACATCAGAAGGAGCCCTGGCAATAGTAGGTACATGAAGAAAGGAAAAAGTGTATTTAGTGCTATGCAAAAGCACATTTCTGCACATTAACCATTGATGATTCTGATGTCTCTCTGGCCTTATTTACATTTGCAGGTTTTAATGGTACAGCTTTACCTATGGAAACTTTAAAGCTGCTAACACTTGAGACTTTTATGATCCTGTCCTTTATTCTTGCACTTAACCCCTTTCTACACTACTGCTAAAATGGACCAGTGAGGAATGAAATGGTAAAATTTGCAGCATGATCCATGCTGTTAATTTTTATTTGGTTTGCCTAAGCCATATTAAGTGAGTTTAGTGGGGTCTTAGATGAGGTAAGATATATGAGACTGCTTAAAATTCCCTGATCACGTGTAGTGGGTTGCGTGTGGTTTTAAATTGCGCTTTTCCATTTCCAGATGTTGTTAAACTCTAATTTCTTCTTTCCAAACACACCTGACTGATAATGTAAGAATACTGCATGTCATTCCTGATGGTCCTTAGTAGGTGCATGAAGATCAGATATTGCGAGGGAGGGGAAGCTGGGGGATTGAGTCACACAAGCTATGTGAGATGTAGTGAGGACAGTGAAACCTGTCCAGTGCATTGTTTCCTGTTATTCATATATTTAAAAGGAAGGTTATGTTCTCTGTACCTTGGGAATCTGAAGGGGAAAAATAACATTCATGGGAATGTTTTAGTTCTTCTATTTGAGAAACCAGAATGACCTTAATACTAGTTTTATGAATGTTTAGAGAAAAGAAGTGATAACAAATGTATCTTTCCAAGTAATCTTGCAGATACAAAGTTAACTTAGTTCACAGTTTTGAAACAAGAACAGAAATATTTTTTGCTCCAATTGAAGCTATTTTGTTTTTCCAAATGTAGGGGGTCTGGCTGAGCTGGTTTTCCACATAGCAGCAGTGTTTTTGTGCTGGGAGCTAGAAGGGTGTTGATAACACACCC
>JAVSBS010010678.1:15733-78636 GCA_033124195.1 Coracias cyanogaster
GGGAGAGGGGAAGGAAAGAGGGGGTGATAGAGTGGCTTGGTGGGCACCTGGCGCTCAGCCAAGGTTAACCCACCACACCAAAGCATAAAACCATCTCTGCAAATATTTGTCTTCCTGTACATTAAAGTTGAATCAAAAATACATCCATCTTTATGTTCACAGTCACTCTGAATGTAGGGAAAGATACCTATGGATTCTTTAAACTGCTACGGCCTATTAGAAGTAAATGGTGGAAGGTTGTGTTTGGGTGGAAGCTTTTAAAAAACTCTACAACTGTGGTCAAGCTATTATTTGTCTTATAAAGAGTTAGACTTGATTTAAAAGGTAACTAAAATCACTCTGTTGGCAGAAGTTTTATTGGGTGCTTACTAAAATGAGTCATGTTTGGCATCCAGACAGATTTCAGTACATTGAATTAGACTTCTAGTATACATTCTTAGAGGAGTTGCACTGTCAAGTATAAGCAAACATGCCAAACTTCAGATGTGGAGGCACAGCAACATATCAGGTTTAACATCAAGAGCTGTGTAGATTAGGAAGGTCCAGTCATCATTATGAGGAAGCAGAGATAAGTATGGTACATTGTTTAGCAAAATGAGTTAAGAGTATGTTTTAACAAATTACGTAGCTTAATTTATCTAGGATTTATTTTTAGCAGCTCTATTGAATATAAATTTTATAAGGGTTTGCGCCACTTTTGTGTCAAAGGGGTGATGACAGTGGCTTCACCTCTGCTGGCTAGTGTGGAACAGTCCACATATGTGTGTGTACTAAATTAGAAATTTTCTTTTCCTGTTGTAGAGGTAGTGAAGCCCTACCCTAGTGAATAAGAGATTCTTTAGAAGATCTGGGTAATTTATTTTGTGGCTTGTTCAAGTGACCTTCTGCTGTGCTATGTTCAGTTGCAGTTTACTTTGTTCTTTATGCTTTTGACTATAATTATTTAAAAAAAAAAAAAATTGAAGCAGTTCTTTAGGACTGTATAGAAGGAGGAAAGAATTAACCAAATATTTCATGGTGACCAAATAAAGTGAAATTGTCATGTGTCTGCAGTAAGCCTTCTTTCTAGGCAGATGAGATACATTTTTTTCTGACCTTCTGGTAGAGGTTGCTGGACTGATATTTTTATTTTACCTGAAACTGTTTCACTGTTCTGTCAGGTTTAGCCAAATGCTTATCTTCGGTCAGAACAGAACAGTTCTGTTAATATTTCTGTTGGAAAAATGTCTTGAGGTTGGAGAATATTTTTTGTCAAACCCCAGAGAATAACAAGCAGGTCTGTGGCTTGAGTATTCTCCTACCATACGGGCATTTCAAGTCTGAGTTCCAGTTTGATTCAGTTCAGCCAGAAAGCCTTTCACCTGAATCTCCAGTGGGTGCTGGCTGAAAAGCTGTGTGTTACTGTTGTCTAAATCTGATATTGTTTTTTCCTTCTTTTTAATTTTTCTTGAAGAAATCTTTATTCTGGGTTTTATCCTGAAAAAAAAGTATTTTATGATGGGAACATTATTTTCTGCTTGATTTTATCTGGAAAGCTTTTTCAAAATGCATGGTTGTAGTCAGATAAGAGGTGACCAATGTTTGTTACCAATGCCAAAGACATTATAGAAACATCCCTGGGCAGCCTGTTCCAGGGCTTGACAATCCTTTTGGTGAATTTTTTTTTCTAATATCCAATCTAAACGTATTTGATGGTGTGGAGTGATGTTTGATGGTTGTAGGACAGTTGGAGCTGGAAGCTCACTTCGTTGATGAGGTGAAAAGAGTACTACTGCAGAACATAGGAAAATCTGTATTTCAACAACTGTTTTTGAATATTTGTTAGACTGATAATCAAAATTAAAAGGATCATTTCAATGTCTTAGAAGCTTTTTCTCCTAAACAAAGACAAACTTCATCCCCTGGAGGTTTATTTTATGCGTTTTTCCACATCCACATGCTGATTTTGGATATTGGTTAGACTAGTTGCATATCCATGGCACCTGTACGCTGATGTTACCTGTACACTATGACAGGGAGCTAGATCTTTATGCAATCTGCTTGTTGCTGTTGAAGGAACTTGGAAACTTTTTTCTTCAAGGCACTGCATAAGATAGATATCAATTAGGACAGAGAAGTCATTTCTCTTCTGGAATGCTGCAGGTCAGTGTTAAAAAAGCAGAGGGTCTGTTCTCCTTCAGGTGTGTCTTGCAGGGAAGATTTAGCTGTTACCGTGTGTTCCTTAGACTTCTGACTTCAAGGTGGCTACCTTTGGAGTAGCACATTTTCCTGTTCTCTCTAGTAGGAAATAATTTGCTGTAAAGGCCAGCTTTGAAAAAGTTCTGCCTTCAGGATGGCATTTCAGAGGGTTTTGATATTTACTGGATTCAGATGTCTCGCAACATTTATTGGAGAAGTTTCATTACAATCATCTGTTACATCGTTGATTATTTGTTGTGGCCATTTACCACTGAATCTGAATATTTTTCTGGGATATTCTGATTCCACTAAAGTTCCAGGAAAAACAAAGTATGTTTTCCAACCAATGAATTGTGGCCATGAAGCTTCTCTAGACTCTTGGGATGAGAATCACCTGATTGAATGCAAATTCTTGCTATGTTAACACCAAAACTCAAGCAAGTTATATGTTAATATTTTGGCTGTCATACAGTTCATGAAAAATATTTATTTCCAGGGTGTAAGTGATGGTGTCCTGAAATAGATGGCTCCCCTAGCTGTGAAGAGAGTCTAGGAGGACTACATCAGATGTATGTAGACATCTGGAAGTCTTTTAATGATGCTAGTTGTAGAGTCTATTCTAGAAGTAGGTTACTTCTTGTTCCTGAGGTGCTGCATGGCAAGCCTGAGGAGAGCTGAGACCCGCAATACTATTGTATGGAGGAGTGTTCTGTGGTGGAATAAATAAATTTTGAAGTCTCAAACTCCCCAACATTTATCTGCAGTTGTCTCTCTTTGACTTGTATTGATCCAGAAAATTCTGATTATCTTAATTTTAGCTCTCATCACTAACATTTATCTTCTTTTCACATTTCTGTGAAAATCTTCTTCCACAGAGATTTCTGTAGAAGAAACCTGAAGCATTTACTAATGTTTAGCTATTTAGGAGATTTTGAGAACTTCAAGATTTTAGATTTTTGCTGTTGTGTCAACCCTATGTAATATAATCTTCATACTAATTTCCAGTTTTCTCAGCTTTAAATGTCTCAGGAGTTTAAGAAAAGTCTTAGAGCTATTTACAGTGTATAAACACTGCTGTTAAAATGCTTTGTGACTTTTCAGAGGAGGTAATTCCATTGAGAAGTTATTTCTTCTGAACAACACCTATCCAGTATTTAGCATGAATTGTTCAAAATAGAATTTTAAAGCAGATTATTTTATCTGGTATTTGGAATTGTTTGGAAACTGTTGACAAGAGTTTTGGGTTTTTTTCCCCTTCCAGTTGCATTCACTAGATATTAAAAGTGCTAGGGAAAGATTTTATAAGCTGTCATTCTGCTACACAGATAGAAGGCTTCTAGTAAGTGATGTCCCTATGTGCTGACATCTATTTATTTTATTAACAATGGCAAGCCTTTTACCCTTGCCGTCACTTCCCCCACTTTAAATGTCTCTATTAAAATCCTTCCATTTCCTTAACAGTGAGATTAATACTGTCTTAAACAAATAAACACACTCAATTTAATGTAAAACTCAGGGTACGAATTGGCCTTTGATATACTTGTAAAGAGTAGTTTCTGTCTATCTAGTTGTTAATTGTGTCTTTTCCAGTCATATTAAGGCCCTTTCTGTAGGCTGGTAGGAACATCTACATCCTGAACCAGGGTGCAGAAAACCTCATTTTTGTCTCTTTGGCCAAACCATCCATCCCCTTCGTGCTTCCATCTTGCTGTCCGTAAAGTGAGGGTGATGATGATCTGTGTTTAGACTCTGCCTGGAAATCAGCTTTCTGAATTAATAATATACTTTATGGTTTTTGGTGGTGGTGGTGTGGCTTTTTGTTTCAGTTTGGGTTTTTTTTCTAGCTGCACATAGGGGCTGGAGAGGCTTGAATTTGTGTCCTGGTATAAAGTCAAATTGTGAGGTTAGTATGGTTGCCTTAGGTAGGGAATGGTTCAGGCCTTGTACTGAAAGCGAAGCTGTTGCTCAGCTGCTTTCTGATGTCTTGTGCTTCCTTTGCTGTCTTATTATGCTCCCTAGGAACAGCTGAAGCCACACTTTGATTATAAAGCAATAGATTTCTGGCTTGTCTGCAAAATACATGCTAAAAAAGATGAGTTTTGCAGCAGTGCACAGCTGACAGTGCATTAGAGTAATGGGAGCTTTTACCTTCTCTTTTCCCCTTTCCTTCTCTTCCTTCTCTGGTAAACCCATACTTTGCATACAGCTAAAAATAATTTTATAGAAAAATCAAGTGTCACCCACTTGACAGGGCCACTGACAGAGATTTTAGTGAAGAACCTAACAAAGCGTAATCAAGACCCATACATGCCCCTCCTCTCTGTGTGTAGAAAAGGGAGTTTGGCTTGTGTGTCAAATCTGAACAAGATTTGTGTCAGAGATTTGAGTGTAGAAATAGATAACTACATCAAAGGCCTCTGAAAAATAAACAAAGACATCTGCTATAATGTGAGCTCAGTTGAAAAGGAAATAGATTAATTTTGGACAGCTTTCTGGATTAGAAATATCCTTTCTGTTACTTTTTTTTTTTTTTTTTTTTATTCTGGCTGCACTTAGGAGCTGGAGATGTTAGGTATTTCATGCTATGCTATGTCATTTTTGAAATGTTTGTGAATGTGAACTGAAGATGTGATATGATAGTAAAACCGTGCAGCATTTCACCCGCATATCACACCTGGAGCAGTAGCAACACCGCTGGCTGTCATACAGAGGAGCAGCCCTGCGACTGCGCATCAGGCAGCCCAAGTAAGTGCGTGTGAGGGTTAGAAAATGAAAACAGGACAGGCAGTGATTTTTTTTACACTATGCTGAGTCAATGCAGGGTTTTGAAGTTAGTGGGCCAGCCTCACGACCGGTCTGCTGCTGAGGGATGGCCACGTTGCCGTGGGGCTGTGTGGCCAGCCTTAAGCTTCCAGCCTTGCCCCAGCCTTGGAAAGCTCAGGCCCCGGGTGGTGAAGCTAAAGAAAGCTGAAACATTCAGTCAAAGGCTGTCATTAGGACAGTATTACAGAGAAAAATTTATGCCACTTGTTGCATCTGCTCGGTGCTATGGGCACTCAGTGCTGTCACCTCAGTGTCACCAGGTACAGGCAAAAGGTGCTGTGGAAACCCTCGGGACAAATTTCCTGCTTTTCAATCTCTAGTCTTTCAGCTGCAAATCACATTTACTTTGTTACTGTAATAGATGTGGAGAAGTAAGAGTTTAAAAAAGAGTTTAATATTAACATTCAGAAAATGTTGTAATTTGTTCTTTAAGAGCATACCTGTTGGCTCCTCTGAATGCTGGCTCGCCCAGTAGTGCCTCAGCCTTCACTGTGGCTAACGAGATACTGCCGCAGTATGAATAAATGGATCTGGGGAACGAAATTGCTCTTGATTTGTGTTTAAAATATGCTAGTTGTATGTGTATGTTCTATAAAGCAGTTTTCAGGACGAGGTTCAAATTAAGCGGTGGAGTGGAAACCCTGGTGTGAGAAAGTCAGCAGCTGATAGTTGAGGATGCTAAGCAAATCAGTTTAAATTTAGTTGTGCCCATATGGCTGCATTTTTATAGTATAACTGGGTTTCCTAACACAACATAAAAGTGAATGAGCGGCTCTCTGGATCAGATCATAAGTCTAGTCCAAATAACAGGCTGACAAGAGCTGGAGTTGAGTTCTGGGGAAGAAACGCTCATTCAATGGCTTGAGAGCATTAATGTCTCCAGGGGGTGAACAGATCTGAAAAGCACATGATAGATATTTTTGGGTGGATAAATAATCTGTCTTGGGTGTAATTCATTTGGTGCATTTTTGATCTATCTTTTAGAATGAGAGAAATCATACCTAGAGCTGTCTGTTTTTTGCCATTCCTTCTTAAAGGAGTTTAAGATCTCTAGCTCAGGGACAGATGTCCATACCTGATCAGAGGAATGTTGTGTGTTATGTTACTGGAGGACACCAGCAACAGGTCTGGAATTTGACTCATCTAGTATCTTCACACATGCAATTGGGCATCTGTAATAAATGAAGAGATGATGCTAGACTTGACAAGGAGTGATGCTGTTGTAACTGTTTTTGGCCAAGCAGACAGTGAAGGGAGGAGCCATCATCGTGGTGGTGTAGCTCATCAGACTTGAGGAATATGTTTTGGGCTGGGTTTTTTTTGTCAGTTTTGTATTACACATCTTGGGAGAAAATACACATTTGGAACTGCCATGGATCTTCAGTCTGACTCACTACTCTGCAAAATGCATGCATTGGCTCATGAAGTTGCTCGTGGCTTTGGCTCAGTATGCTGTATTATTTTTTGGTAGCTATGAGGTGGAGTTTGTATTTTCTGTTAAGTGCAGAGTTAACCTAAAGAGAATCTGACTGTTTCTCTAAATTTGTCAAGGAGATTATATGTGACTGATGGCATATTTGTTTTATTTGTTGGAAGTTTAAAAATGTGTATTTTAAATAAAGTTAATATGTGATTGGGCAGCAGAGAGGAGGGCTGTCATGTCCTCTTGACAGCTCAGCACAGTTGGAGCTGCACAGGTGGGAAACAATGCTGGACTGAAGAGTACAGCAGCTAGGGAGTGAGAAACAGGGCAGTGTCACCTGAACAGGTTAAAAAAAAGTATAAGTGGTAGTTGTATAGCCAGTTCTCCATGGTGAAAGTACTGGACTGGAGGCAAAGCAAGATGAAAAAACAGATCAAGAAGTCACTGCAAAAATGCAATAGATAGGATGGGGATGGGAGATTTCTTATAGAACTCTTATTTTTATTTCACCTTCAGGTTATATATTTAAAAGCCATTTGTTCTGGTTTGTGTTCTAATAAAATTTAGATGTAGAGATTGAAAGCCCTTTTAGTGTTTTTGAGGTATTTTTGGCCATCAAAGCATGAACCAACTTTGAGCTCCTCCAAAACCTAGCAGACATTCATAATTTTGTGAGACTTCATAGAATACTTTCTCTTTTGAAGGTGAACGGTAGGTTTTAGTTCATGGTTCCAGTGAGAGGCTAGGGCAGTCTCTACTGACTGTATCTCCACCATATCCTCAAAAGACTCAGAACTGGAAGATGTACTCCTCATCAGTGAATAATTAAGTTGACCTGAACATTTTTTGCTCATTTTCTCATAGATGCTACGAGTATAGTCCTGCTTAGTTTCTAGTTAGTAGCTAAACATGTGGACTAAACAACCTTTCCAAGAAAGTCAGAGTAATCTAGGTGGGATAAATGGTTTGGTTTTTTCCTCTAGGAGCATTAGGTGGCATAAAAGGAGTTTGCCACTTATAGCCATTATTTCTTGGTAGAATAAGTCTTGAAGCAAGAGTAGTTCCAGAGGAGCAAGACAAAAAAAAAACCTAAGAAGTTGTGGACCAATTTAACCTCGAACTCAAAAAATAAGCAGGGAGTACCTCCAATAAAGAGGCACAGCTTTGCCATCCCAATAATAGAAGAAATGAGTCTGTAGTTCTGAGTTAGAAACAGTACAGACTGTGTTCTTCGAGTACAGGGGATTATTTTCTTGTTGCACTGTCCGAAGATCACTTTTCCAAGCTGCTTCTCTTAAGATTTCTAAATTGTGTTTAATACCACAGATTATGAGGCCTTGCAGTCTGTAGGCTGAACAGGACTCTTTCCTACAGGAAGGTTTTGGGGAAAACATGATCTCAGAAAACCAAAGCAGCAGTGCTTCTCTTTCTGACTCCCCATCTCACTGCGTTCTCTCGAAATAAAATATACAAGTGGTTGTGCATATGGTAGAATAAAGTATATGAAAATGTCTGCTATTTCTTCAGCGGGTCCCCAGTTAAACAGCATTCCAGAGTAACACTTAGTTACACTGCAAAAATAAAAGGACAACTGAAGTATTTAGTATGACATGCTATTTTCTGGTTCAAGTAGTTCTTAATAATCCACTTCCTATAACTCGTGACATTTCTTGGGTACATCATTCGTTAAAAAAAAAAAAGAAGACAGTAGATCCTTGATTATACGGTTTTGGTGATACTGCCTTACTTTCTGTTGCTGTTAGAGACTTTGGAGATTAAACTGGAAATGGCAACCCTTTGTGAAAGAGCACTGGAATGTTACAAAAATTGTTAAATAATCATTAATGGTACTGTATGTATAATGATATTCAAAAATTTTTGTAGTGCTTCCATATGAATTAGTGCCAGTGCATTAATTCTTTCACAAATAAATATTCATCTAAATAAATAAGGTATTTTATTCATATTAACAGTGCAAACTTCATCTTGTCTGATGGGACCTCTGTAATTTTGCTTTATACAGAAACAATAAAGATTGTTCCTAACTAATAACAAATATGGAAAGACATTTATTTCCCTTTCACAATGGGATTATCCATTTCTCAATCAAATTTCCTTTCATCCTGGCCACATATCTTTGGAGTCCTCTATTTCTAGTAATATTACTTGCTCATGAAGAGGACTGAAATGTGATTTATGTTTAACAGTTCTCATTTTGCTGGAATTTTTCATAGTATTTCTCATAGTAAATGCTTTCTGTCAGATAAAAAGGAAACAAGCAAGCCCTGTGTTTTGTATGACCCTGAACACTAAATTAAAATGTAATTATTTTATCAAATTCCTTGGTAGTTGATTTCCTTTTGAGTGATTTTTTTTAAAGTATCAAACAGGTTTATTTGTCTGTGGTCACAACTTAATGATTTTCTTTTGTTATTAGTCCCGAGTTTACATTTGTGCTCTAAATTGTGAGCACTGATGAAAAAGAACAATTCACGTTTCTGTTGGCCTTCTAGTTCACGCGTTTAAACCTGCACAAATCTCAGCTCAGTTTACTTAACCCAGCTAATGTGGAATTTGTAATTTTTATTATTTTCTAAAATAGTGATGTATCCTTTTGTGATGGTGGCAGTAAAAATTGAGACTGCCACATTAGGAGATACTGGGAATCTGCTGCACCTAAAACCAGGAAAGCCTTATATGTTGATCAGCTGTCAAAGAAACCTGAGTGTCTTTGCCCTGCAGTGACTCTGTGACATATCACATGAGAACAAGTCTTATGAGGAGTAGCTGAGGGAACTGGGCTTGTTCAGCCTGGAGAAAATGAGCCTTAGGAGAGACCACATCACTCTCTACCGCTTCCTAAATGGAGGTTGTAGTAAGGATTGATCTGTTCTCCCAGGTAACAAGTGATAGGGCAAGAGGATATAGCCTCAAGTTGCTCAAGGTTTAGATCGGACATTTGGAAAAATTTCTTCGCTGAAAATATTGTCAAGCATTGGAACAGCTGCCTAGGGAAGTGGTGGAGTCACCATCCCTTGGTGTGTTTACAAGACATGTAGATATGGTGCTTAGGGACATGGTTTAGTGATGGACTTGGCAGTGCTGGGTTAATGGTTCGACGCAATGATCTTAAAGGTCTTTTCCAACCTGAATGATTCTATGATTTTATGATAATATATTGCAATTCCTAGTTATCTTGGAATCTAGTTACCTCTCTTGTCCCAGTTCATTGGCAGTGTGATTCATCTGTTTGCCTCCATTTTTGAGGCTAGTTGGTAGATGAAAATGTAAAATTTATTGAAAGTAATGTGAATGGCTTCTTTCAACGTTTTGTGCCACTGGCAAGAAAGTAAAAGTAAATACAATGCACTGTGTTCTTGAGATGCACATGTCAGAAGTGATGATGTTGCATATCTAAGCAGAGGGAATATACTACTTCAGTTTGTGGGCTTTTATGTGTTCTGGCAAGAATTAAATGAAGTTAATAAGAAGTTAAGGACCCCTGCCTCTAGGTATTAAGGAAGCTTCCTGTATGTAACAATAGAAAATGGAGTGTGGTTTAGAATTTAATACTGAGAATTACAAGTTATCCTGCTATCCTTTCTCCAGTAAGCATTACCATGATAGTTCTGAATACTTGTAAAATAGATTATTTATGTGCTTTCCAAATTTAATTCTAAGTCAGTATTGTGAAAAACAAACAAAACACCAGAAGCTAACTTCAAATATTTCACTGCTTTTTGTCGTAGCATGCAAGGAGACAAATAGTCATGACTGTAAAACTAAACATAATATTTAAACAGTTAGTTCTAAAAATATGAATTATCTAGCAAAGGGAGAATCAAATTCATTCTTTGGTAAGTTAGGTGTTATGTGAATTATATTCATTTACATTTGGAAAGGTCATCTATGCCCATTCTATTGTGCTTTCAATGTTCAGTGACATCTTCAGAGAAATCTAATTCTTAAAATCCATTTATTTACTGATTCAAAGGGCAATGCATTAGTCAAATTGTATAAATAAGTTAAATGGTAATACACTGTCACATTGTGGTGCCTTGGTATTTTTTGAATGTGACTAAAATAAAGCTTGGTTTTTCACAGAGCCTTTTTGTGGGAAGCTAACAAAGTGGAGATTATTGCAAAAAATGAAGACAGAAATTACTTTACTTTGGGATCTATTGCTTAATGTTTTTATTTTAAGGAGAGACGTTAAGCAATATTTTGTGTTATGTTAGTGTTTTACTGTCTGAAATCAGAAGCAAGAAAATACCAGGTAGAACTAAGATGTTCAGGTATAGGAAGGAGTCCTAAATAAAACACTAAAAAAGTATTCTATCTAAGTCAAGAATATTCACTAAGACAGAATATTTTTTTAGGCCTATGTAAAATGAAAAGAACAAATAAAAATTGTAATAGCAAGACTACTGTAACATGGAACTTTAAAAATTTTTAGTATTTTGAAGTAAACTTTGAGAACGTGAATACAGTTGCAAAGATGAGGTTTTGTGTCAGTGGAAGATGATTCTTGTCAGTTAAATGCATGAAGCTGTTACTAGGGCTGTCTAAGTAAGCTCGGAAGTAGAGGCCAGCTTCTTCTCAGTATTTCTGTGTATAATATTTTAGGTATTGAGAAATTAGAGATCATTGAATTTTAGTGTATTAGAAGGAACATGGTTCAACAGTGAAAGGCAGAAATCTCCCAACAAATCCATGTCTTGCAAGATCAGAAACATCAGAGGTGTACAATGTAGTCCAGTAGGAAGAGTAATGCAAATTATTAAATGAAGTTACTAAAGTTAAACTACCACACCTGTGTAAAATTGTGACTTTGGAACAGTATGTTTTGTTAATAACATAAACCTCTTCCCTTTCCAACAAATACCATCCAAAAATAATATGGCTGGCAAAGAAAACTGTTAACAATTATGCTGTAGACAAGTCTATTAAGTCCAAGTGTCTTGTGAATCTGAACAGATATAAATTATCCCAGCTAGAAGCCAAGTTGCTGTAATTCTACCGACGATCAAATTTGTTCAAGTAAAACCATGTAGCAAGAAGCAAATCTCATGTAGTTTGAAATGTATTATAAGACCTAGAGGCAAAATGTCAGTGCACACAAATGGAAGAGAGCACATTTTGCAGTTAAACTAAAAAACGTTTGCAATACAAAGACAAGAACACCGGCACAAAGGGGGTGATGCTGGGCTTTCAAGAAAAGCAACCATTTGGCAGAACTCCGACCTGCTTTCATAGTTTACCAAGAAATTTCGTAAATGCTGTGGAAGTGCCGATGACAATGACAGTGGAGGAACGTAGGAGGACTCTCTGTCTCTCTTAAATGTGCTCTCAAAGCGAGGTTCTGCGGGAGACAAGCTTGTGATGTGCGACATGAACGGACAAAAAAGTAGAGTTAAAAATAAACATCGAAGCTGGGTGCCCTGTAATCATTGTGAGGACAGAAAAATAAGTGAGCACAGAGAAACAGGCTCACAAAGCCACCTCGTTTCAGAATAAGTACTGTTATTACTTACGGGAACAGGGAATAATGGAAGCTATTGCTTTTCTCAGTTCATATTATATCCTTTTCCCATCTGTCCTGAATAGAGCAAAACTTTCTTTTAAAAATATTTTTCTTTCAAGTTTTTAATTAAATTGTAGTTTTCTGGTGTGTATTATGAGATATTAAGAACGGCATTATTATTAAAATCAGAGAGCAGTAGCGTATAGATGTCCGTATTTTATCTCTTCTTATTAACAATGAGAGAAAGTAAAAACAACACGATCAGAAACTTTGAAACATTGAGACACCAGGTGACAGGACAGTCACAATAATAAAGAAGTTAGGGATGTATAAAGCTTTTGAATGCAAGAGCTGTATCATAAGGACAGCTGAAGAGTTCAATAATGAAGGAACATTATGGTTTTAGATGCCTATTTAGGATTTCGCCACCTTTAAATGAAATACAAAATTCTGCATTTTGAATTCCCCATTGACTATGTACTTGCTTTAGGAAGCTTGCTTTTGTGATTGCATAGCAGACATAGCAGAGGATCTTGCACTTTTATGTGCTGGAATGACAAGGCAAAACTTGCCAAAAACAAGAAAAAAAAGGAGAATAATGTGATCATCTGTACTTACTGTACCTGTTAGAGTACCATTGCAATTAAACATAACCAGTACGCTTGAGAACAATAGAACTTTTGGAAAGTGGGAAAAGTGTTACAGCAGGAACTGAAATACTTGGGAGTTCAAAAAATAAGTGTCATTTTACATTAGATTTGGTTCTTCTTGCTGGAGATAAGTTGCCTAGTGGAAAGTGTTTCTAAAATACCAAGTAGTACTGACACATGTTTAAAGTTTTGAATAGTATCCAGACATTAATCTAAAGCATCAGTAGGTTTTCTGTGCAGAAGGCAGTGAAGGGCTGGAGGCTGCCTTGAGCTGTGATCTAGTGGATGGGCTCTCATCCCACCCATGATGAGTAGTGAATTCTTATACAAAGCAGAGTGGCTTCAGCAAGAGAGACTGCAAGAATCCCAGTCCAACGCTCCACACAACACTATTGTCAGAGTACTTTTGAGTGAGAAGTCAGAAAATGTGGCCTTTTACACATCCCAGGCCTTATGAGCTAAGTGGGAGACAGATTGGGAGTGGGTGAGGCACTCTATGCTTTAGGTGAATATTTCGCTTCCAAACTTCACAAGAAGTCTAGGGGTTGCAGCTTTTGGGGGGGGGGTTTAACATTTCTTTTAATCCTTATACAGATTATACATGTTTTCGATATTTCAAATGAAGTGTAATAGGTGAGGGAGGCGATTCCTAACAAACGCTGATCATAACGTCAACAGGCAAGAAATGACAGTCAAGTAATGGTGACCATTGGAGCACCAGAAATCTTTAAAAAAAAGAAATAAAGACACCTGATTTATTCTGGACCAGCATGAGTGGTATTTTTAGTACTGAAATATCCAAAAGTAAAAACTGCAGGAGGGAAATGCAAAGAATAAAGGGCAAGTAAAACGTGAAGGGCCTGGAGCTACCAGTTGTTAATATGAGTTTGATGCTATGCTGGCTGAGCAGGATGTAGCCCTAAATACTGGCTTTCATTTGACTCACTGAGCAACTCATTTTGTGACAGACTGATAATTGACTGGATAGTTCAGTTTATTTTCTGTAAGAATGTGAGTTGGGACTAACCCACCATCAAGCATTTGCTTGTCAGCTCAAAGAGGCTTTTATTTAGTATCTTACTCAAAAGAAGGAGAAAGAAGGAGAAAGTAAATAATGACAAGCAAAAAAAAAGCCCTCCTATGGTAAAAACTAAAAATTGAAACTCCAGTTGATGATTAAAGGATTGATTTTTCATGGTGTTAAAATCCAACTGGCATATTCACCATTGTTCTTTCAGCATTGTAAATTAATCTATTCCTGAACACAGAGGTAAAATCCTTAACACCCATATTTAATGAGTTTGTCCCGTTGTTTGTTTTAAACCTATACAATTTCTAAAGAGACCTGTCCTGGCACCCCTTGGGGGTGGGGAGGGAGATCCTAAAACCATTCTGTTTGTGAACAGAAAATATTCTTAATGGAAAACATAAAGTGTCATATTCTAATGCCAGAGCTGCACTCAGCCTGTTAATGCCAGAGCTGGTTTTGTAGCCAATATTTCAGGGAGAAGACAAGACATCTTAATTAAACTCTGCCTTTGTTGAGGGCATCAGAATAGCTACTGACAGTGTGCACGCTAACTGTAGTCACGCATCCTGCCATCGCCACTGACAAGGAAAAAAAACAATAAAAGCGGGCTGCAAGTGCCTGCTCTCACGCAGATTGCTGTGGAAGAGAGGCTTGGGAAGCCATTGCTTTGTCCATTCAATATGTCTTTGAATTTTTAATGACAACCTCTAATAACTACAAGTCAGAATAATTCTTTTGGTGGAGGGGCACTGCAGACTGGTCATGCTGAACTGTTCATCACAAGTCAAGGTGCAAAATAAGGTCAATAAAAATTATTATGAAATCTGGGAATTATTTGGTGAAGGCCATCTACTCTCATTCTGTTTGTCTGTGTTTTATTATTTTGCCATATTCTTTTGCCATTCCCTTTCTGTTTCATGTGGGAAGAAAAAGGCAGCATAGGGTGTAAAGGGTAAGAGCAATTTCGGGTTTATCTACCTGTTTCACTGCCGTGGGAGTTAAAAAACGTTAACACAATCAGTGCACCTGCAGACAGGCAGCATCAGTCTTCTGCTGGTGTTTCTGGGCATTGCTGGTTGCTCATGCTTTCTAGCAGACACTAAAAAAGGAAAGAAAGTGTGGTCAAACAGGATTTGAGAAACTCATTTGTAAAGTATCTGAAGCTGAGACTGTTCCTGTAACGTTATTAAGTGGCAATGGGTGGATGAAATGCTATAGAAATACAGGGACTAGCAGATTTCTCTTCTTGCTGCCCAGGTGTCTCACAAAGGACCTGAAAGAGTCATTTATCTTTCTGCAAGGAGAAGAGAGAAATTCCTTGCCTGACAGGATTCATCTTGGAGATATGTACCTTGAGGCTGTATGGAGTAGTCTTTTTTACTTTTGCTTATTATGACTTCAGTTGAAATTAATGAGTCATTTCATACAACGCCATCACTAAATCTGGGTTGCTTTTTGGCTAAGGTCAAGAGTAGGTATGAACTGAAGGTAGAAAACATATTCTTAGGAGAGTGGGTAAACAAGGTTATAATAATCCACAGGAAAAAAGTAAAAGGAGAGTTTCAGCGGGTACATTTAATGGGAAAAAAGAAAAACAACTTTTTTTTTTCCCCTTGTTTGTCTACAGAGATCTACTTTGCACAACGAAAATATTAATTAGTATCATATTATTAGTATTAAATTCCAGTGAAACATTCAAGTGAAAGAGACATGTTTTGGGGCAGTTTTATTCAGTTCTTGGACAAATGAAACCATTAGAACTGTATACAAATGAGATATGATACATTACTAGGATCCTCTGGTCTCATGCTATAATAGTTATTATTTTGCTGTATTTGGACTTGAGTGAACAAATAAATGGAGGATTCATAGCCTGTTTCATCACACACAGCCTGAAATGCTAGCTGAAATGCACAGCTATCCACCAAATTATTTTCATTCAGATATAATTTTGGATAGCTGGTAAGCAGGGTTAACTTTAAATAATGCTTTTTGTGAAAACACAGACAAGTGATTGTGCAATTTCTTGTTAGAAAGTAGATTTTATTTGTGAATTTAGAAAAATGAATAGAAAGAATATAAAGAACAACTTTGCAAGTCGCTCCTAACTTTCACATTTTTCCCTTGAAGCAGTAAACTAGTAGATGGTGATAGTGAGCTGACTATACTTTGCCTTCCTATGATAATTCTTTGAGTTAGATGTGATGTTAAAGAATCATTTATTTATGATTCTTTGGGTGTAGAGACTGTTTTAAAAAATACTGATATTTTCCCTGTAAATACTTTTTTAAGCTCTATTTTAATAATATTTTTTAAAATGTCTTTCTTTAGTCTATTAACATGCAATTTTAACATGTGTAATGCAAGTATGTTTAAAATTGTCCATTTGAAAGTGCACATTGAAAGCATATGTTAATAGAAACAGTGACTGTGTATAAGGAACTCACTTTTCATTTTTAAATTAAAAAAATACTTCTGAGTTGGCAGATGAAATTAATTGAGCCAGTACATTCAAAGAAAATACAGTTTATTCTGTTTATAAATTTAGAAATATTTGTTTCTGAGTATTCTTATAGAAGGCAGAGAAACTTCTGCTAATGTAAAAATTAATGGAAAGAAAATTTTGCAGTTAAAGGAAAAAAGGTTGTAATATGCTTTCGTGTTGATTGTCAAATGTTTATACTATTTCTATAATATAAAAGTCTTACAGTGTTAATATTTATAGTAACAGGTTTTTATGATATTTACAGTTTAATCTTATCTCTTTATTTTAGATGGGCTTATTGTCTGATATGACTTTGTAATTTGGATATTCCAGAAAAACTTAACATTTTCATACTCATTTCATGGAACTGAGCCTTTATAGAACACTTCAGAGCATTCCACTTAGAGGCAGTTTTGTTTATTACTGTTTATTTTCACCTCCCCTTAGGATACTGTAACTAACCCAGCATGATAGATTGTGAGAGCAATTATATACAAACTCAAGGAGGATTTTATATTCTGGACACAGGGTTGCCTGGAAATAATTTCTATCTTCCTTAGAAGTTCACCTGTTCATTTTAGTACATACCTGTCTCAAAGTCTTTATTATTTTGTTCATTACTGCAGAGCTAAGCATGGTGTGACATAGATTTTTTTAATGCCAATATCCCCACAAAGTCATGTACTGGCTGCCTGGAGTTAGACCCAATAGTTTATGTTTAACAATATTAATACCAATATCACACAAAGATAGTGCTGCTGATTTTTGTAAGATGTGATTTCCTCTTCCTCAACACTGAACCAGTTCTGCAGCACCTTAATTTGTGATTTGGTAAAGCAGTGTCCTTGAGATGAACCATAAATTTCTGGCTTGTCAGTCCCTGCCCAATTCTTGGAAATTTTCATAACTCCAGAGTATTAAAGAGGGTAACTTAACTGTTTAGCTACCTGAATTTCCCATACACTTTTAGCTTACTAAGGTTTTATTCAGTTTTTTTCCTCTGTTGAAGGAGGGTGGGAGACGGCAGGTGAATTGTATCCACTCATAGATTGGTAAAATATTTTGGGAACTCTTCACATGGGGCTGTTGCAAAATACTATACCAGATAAGTTTATCGCTTTTGGTAGAGAGTAAAGGAGACTGTTACCTCCAAGTGTCCCTAAAAGTTATGTGAAGCATACTAAGTTACTAACATGTATGAAATGAGTAGGGTTTTTAAAATGCTTTGTTAGTTTCTGTAAGACTCTATACTTGTTGCTGAAGTCTAAATTTTTTGCAGGCTTAATCTGGTTTAAGACTTTTGGCTATGGATGTTTGGAGTGTTCTTTTTTTCTGTGTTTTACCTTTGTTAATTATAATGAAGAGTGTTGGAGGCAGAGAACAGGACATGCAACTGGCCTAATAATACTCTGCAGTGAGATTTTTCTCCATTTCCATCAGGACCCATCCTGTTGTAGTACTTAAGACGGCAATGCTGCTTCACTAAACTTCCTCCTACAGTGAGGAGTAGGGGTAACTCTTGGAAACAGTTTTGAGGCTAGTGACAAAATATGTTTGTCTTTCAGATCCCCAGCTCAAGGGTATAGTGACCAGGTTATATTGCAGGCAAGGCTACTACTTGCAAATGCACCCCGATGGAAGTCTCGATGGAACCAAGGATGACAGCAGTAATTCTAGTAAGTGACTGCCCCAGGGGAATGTCTTAATCGCACACGCAGATCGCATCGCTCGAGTGTGTACGCGCAGACACAGTATTAATGCCTTTGGAGGGTTTCTGAATGTGTTTTGTCAAAAGGAGGAGGGTTCTGACCTTTCAAAGACTAATGACTGCCAGCATGCCTTGTGCGGGACCTTGGCCTAAATGTGTTCCCTCTGAAGGGGAAAGGCGTAAGTGCCAACGGACCTCAGGGGCGAGATGTTTAGGCCAATGGCTGTCTTCTGGTAATTTTATAAAAATGGTAAAATGATATTAAAATTATTTTTTGTAACAGCTATATATTTAACATAAATTTCCTATCTTCAAATCAATTAAAAAAAAAAAAGAGATGGAAACAAAACCTGATCGTATAGGCCCAGATTCAGCAAAGCAAATAAATGTATCTCTAACTGTGAAAGTCCTCCTTAAAACACATGCTGAAGTATTTACCTGAATTGGGGCTAAAGATCCTATAGTCCCTATACCAGCAAGAGTTGCAATGATTTTAAGAGAATTTCTTTCAGTGTGGGGACTGCAACAGTGGCAGTTTTCAAATATATTTAAAACAAAAGTGGTCTTCAAAGGCCACATGGTTTGTTCTTTGGTACTCTTTCCCTATGACACTGCCACGTATTTTTATTCAATGAGCATATATACGTTTGATAACTTCAGCTGCAAATGATAACTAAGAAAACCTATTCTTACTCTAAAACCAGTAGATTTTTAATATTCTGTTTAGCAGACATTTGTATTTTGTTTATTTTAATTGTAATGACATAAGTAACATATTTCTGTGTGATCTCGAAGTCTATTTTAAGCATTTTTAATACAAAAGATTTATCTTCTTATTATGCTTATATAAATAAGACTTTAGTTTCCTCAAAAATGTTGGAATTAGGCTATAAAAATATAAGGGATTTGAAGTTTCTGCTTCACTTTGGTTAGGTCCCTGTTTTATCTATTAATGCACATGTGTCATTTTTAACACATTTCATCAACAGATAGCTTGATCATCTTTTATTGTTCTGTATTTTTTTTTAGAATTGAGAAAAATAATTGATTAATCTATTTTTGATGTGTGTTTCTCTTGCTTTCCAAGTGATTTTTTTTTGCTCACCGTTCCTTGTTTCTTTTCTTCCCTCAGTGTAACCATCTCTCATGCCCACTTCTGTACTGGACTAGATATTAAGACCTTGTACAGACAAGATTATTCTTGCTTTTTATAGAATTTTTGCCTATATAAGGTCCCAGAAATGTGTCTTAGAGGGAGAGTGTGTATCTCTCTCTCCCTCCCTCTCTTTCTCTCTCTGCCCATCTCTCTCATTTTCATCTTCAGTGAGGAGGTGTGTGTTTTAATGTTATTTCTGTTTGGTTTTTTTCAGTCTTAGAAATCTATGGATTTTGAATCTTTGCAGAACTACACCGTAGTGCCTTACTTATATCTTTTTGCTGTTGTCGACTTTATAAATCTTCCCTTTTTTGCTTACTATGCCATTTTCTCTTTCTCCCCTCTTTTTAGATTTCCATCCTTCTGCCCATATCTCTTATTCTTGTTCCAAAATGGAGAACGAATATTCTATATTACAAATATTATGAGATATAGAACTTGTCCAAACTCAACCAAATACCAGATAGCAGTATTGTGTATTTTGGATAAATATTGTTAGATAATACTGTGTTTTACTTCACCATGATTTGGGGCTAAAATGAGGGTTTTTTTCCATAAAGGGATTTTCTTCTGTCTTTAACTGTTGTGACTCACTATTTGTTTCTTCACTAGTCCAAATTTGCAATATTGTTTAGTAAAGACAGTTCAGAACATAAGGATGTAAAATTTGTTTGCCAGGAAAGCACATAGTCTCCCCTTAAATTTCGCTAGTCTACATATATCAACACTATATTAAGAGCGGAAAAGATGGATCCATTTTTTGTTAATGCTGTGAGTCTTTCTCCTCAGTTCTTTTCTCTTTCCACTCTTTCCTTCTATTTCCTCTTGAACTTTTTGTTTCCTATTGCTTTATTGCACCAGATTTTGTTTTTCCTTTTCTCTTTTACTTTGAAACAATAATTTTCTCATGGATAGAATTTGTAGTATTTTGATCTTTTATTTTGTGAGCTCCTTATCATGGTAGTTTCTGTCAGAGCCTTACCAGTAAGTAACTTTTTGCAGCTGTCAGAGGGGGAAAATCCTGCTCCTGACCATGGAGCTTGCAGGCTGCCTGTTTAATGTGCCCGCTGGATGAAGGTATGGACATATATTAGCTGTCCATAGGACAGATAGTACGCTTACTTTGATAGTGAGGGTGACTTCCATTCAAAGCACATTTCATAAAAATGGAGGAAATACAGACTGCTAAAGAGTGTGCCTCTTTGCCAGACTTCCACTGTCCCTGAAGCCTGTGAAAGGGTCCTCCTCATGCACTGACCGTCTGAGTAGCTAAGTGTTGAAGACAGAGTGAATGAGTAACAAGGGGCAGAGAAGTGATTTCTTTTTTGTCTTCAGCAAGGAAACCGTTGGAAGCTTAGTCATGCTGCTACTTTTTGTCCTGTTGTGATTTATTCTGTCAAGCAGTTAGAGGAGTCCTTGAGGTTAAAATTCTCTCAAGTGCATATATAATTTTGTACTCATTTTATATGTATGTTAGTAAACAGAAGTTTACTGTTTACTAACTATGTTACAAACACTATTGGAGTCACAGTGTTATAGAGAGGTAGCACAGAGTAAGATTAAGATTTAGTCTGTTCTGTTCACACCCATTTTTTATCTTCAAATTTTCTTGGTAGCCTATTTAATGTGACTTTTTGCTTCTATCTGAAGTCAAAATGAGTTTTACCAAAATGGTTTAGGTGAGCTGCTATAGTGCAAGCCATTGTTCCGGCTTCCCTTAAGTTTGAGTAAAGGCTGGAGTCTGCAGAAATAGATGGCAAGGTTCTTAATGTATCATTGCACACAAACCCTTGCATGAAAAAAGAAGAAAGATGCGAGTGCTTGTAATTGCAGCCCTCAATGTGGTTTTGTCTGCTCATGTTGGTGGCCCTGCTATTAGAATCCAGTCTAAACAGACTGACGGGTTTCAGTTCATTGTTGTAATTTCTTTTCATATCTTTTCCAAGTTAGTGATGTTTAGTGATAGAGTATGAATTAATGCACCTATTGGTTAACAGTGCTGAGCTTCCCTAAATCACATCACCAGACCAAGGCTGTTAGCTTAAACCATCTTGTGTGTGTATTTTTTTTTGTCAAATTCCCAGTGATATGCTTTTCTCTTTTTAGCTGTTTTTTTTCCTTCCTCTAATACTTTACAGTTTCTGGTTTGTTTTTGAGGCTTGCTTGTAGTGAAAGCAGGAGTGATTGTGAATAAAGCTGTAAGCTTGGTTACTGAGGTCCTACTCAGCGTAGCTGTCCCTCTCTAGCTCTGATTTTTTTATAGCAGTTCTCAGCATTACTTCATGTGAATGGAAATTGTGTCAGTGTTGTCCACGTACCTCAACATTATCAGTTAGGAAAAACAAGCTACTACACAGAAACTACAGAGAAATAGAAGAGATTTCCATGTTGTGCTTGTGGTAACAAACGTTCTGTTTCCCTTCTGTCCTCCTCCCCGCCCAAACCAGCTCATTTTCAGGCTTTGGTCTATCTTTCAAACGTTTATCCCATGAAGGAAGAGTTGGTTTAGTAGGAAAACTAATTAATTTGAAATTGAAACTTTGAATCTCTTAGCCCAGTGGCTTATTTTGATTCACCTGAAGAGTGTATCTCAGCCAACAACCACTGAGAAAATTCAACATAAATTATAATACTTTCCTTGATGGATGATAAACCTGATTGTAACACTCAAATGTTGCTATTTGTGCCCCTTATGAAATTACAGTCAAGTTTATAACGGGTTGAAAGACCATTACTCATTTGTAGCTTGAGTTCATAAATTGCTAAATGCAAAAGTTAACAATACTAAAGCAACTTTGATTTGAGTACATCTCTTGCTTAATTATGCAGCAACATAATGTTCATGGCACTTGGTACATGGTACCTGGTAGAGTTGCTCTTCAAGAAATCATGCAGCCATTTTAACATTCCTTTATTTTCATCTTCTAATGCATGCTTCTAATGCTCTATTTATATCTTCCAAATGGAATATGGAAGTATTAACTTTTTAATGTCTTTCTAAAGTACCTACCACTATCATTGTTTGGTTTGAAGATACCAATAAAATAATCTTCACAACACCCTTGTAAGGTAGAGGAGATAATTAGATACTAATAAAGCCCATGAAGATCAAAAAACAACACCTGCAATGCTGTTATATTTGGATTTTTTAATGTTAAATTTGGATTGCTGAACTGAAATATTTTCAGTCTGATTTTTGCACTGTTTTTTACTGCACTTTGTCTTCAAAGAATTATCCAGGCATTTAGTCATCTATTTACATCACCTTTGGGATTTAGGTAAGCCTGTTTCTCCCATCAGTATAATCTTAGTGAATGTGACAGGATCCATGGAGGCCCTATTCAGCTGTGCTAAGAAGTATGTTTTAATTATGTCTTGTGGGTAGAATGGGTTTGCTGCATAAGAAGTGGATGGACAGATACCTGAATACCAACCTCCCTGCACTCGTTGTGAATCTCAAAGATATTCTGATTGAGTCATTAATTTTGCCTATAGGCATGCAGGTCAAAATAAACTAAATAAATAGTTGCCTTGATCTCACTACAGATTTAGTGCTCTGGAAAGTTTTAACTGACACCAGGGCAGCGCACATGTGGAACAGACAGCAAGTTTTCAAGCCTTGCTTAAGCAGTTGGTCTCCAGCAAGCTCGTTGAGAAAAACAGTGATCTGTAATTGCAGTTTTTCTTGTAGCTACAAGTCAGTTGTACCTAAATAGGCCTTCACAAGGCTATGGAAATATGTGATTACAGGCATTTCAGATTTCAAGTTAATAAACTATGATGGTATTGCATTGAAAAAAAAGGAAAAAGAATGTGGTGGGTTTGTGTTTTGCGCAACGAAGGAGTTACTGTCAAAAAGTGGACTTTAACTTCAGCTAAAACTTTTGGAGGATTAGAATCCAACTCAAATTTGTTCTTGCAAATCACAATGCCTAAAACAACAACTTTTTCCCAATGCTAGTTGTTCCTGTTAACTGCCCCCCATGCCATTTTCTGATCTTGTGTATGGAGTGAGTAGGCTGGCAGGCTTAGGAAAGGGAAGAGAAACCATTTACTTTACAGCCGTGGTTTAGGTGGAATACAAAGCAGACCTAAGAGAGTGTGCACAAGCTCAGCACTGACAAGGAGAGGGGGTTTTACTTGCACCATTTTTGCCGATGGGTTCACTTGATTTCTCTGATGTTCCCACGTCTTACTTACAGTTGGATTTGCCAGGCTTTATACTTAAGCGTGCAGCATGGGAGCACTGAGCACCAGGCAGAATTTTATTTCCTGGGCTGTTCCAGGGTGCTCCCTCTCTCAATTCATCTGTGGACTCAGCAGGCTTGGTTTAGGTACATAAAGATGTTCAGGATCTCACTCACCACTTAGTTTTGGGTTTGGATCATTGTCTTAAAGATAGAGGGAAGCTGGAGGCATGTTCTTTTTTTTTTACAACCCCCTCAGGTAAGGGCATAGCTTTGGCTGTGCAGACCTGAAATGCTGGCAAACTCTGGAAGGCTTTCAGCTTTTCTGAAGGCAGGTTCTCATTAGAGTGGGTAATAGCACAGGTGAACCCTAGGAAGGTTTGAAATGTGTAATAGGGCCCAGAAGTCCTGCTCAGTAAAGAGTACTGCACAGCTAACTTCTGGAGGAAATTGAATTTCCTTTGGCCAGCTTCAGAGCATGTAAAAGCCACATAATGTGCCTTATTGGTGCATATTTTGCTGACCTCAATGTGAAGCACATTGGTGAGCATTTATCAATCAATAACTGAATGTAGACTGGCCTCCTGAGTTTCACTTAAGTCTGAAAGATTTTGTGGAAGTTACTGAATATTTTGTATGTGCAGAATTACAGCATTTCAGATCACATTCTAAAATTTTATGGCCTTAGACTAATTACAGGAACTCTGACAATCTCCAATTAAAACTTGGTGGCAGTGAAAGATATATTATGTGCCCTCGTCAGTGCTTTCTAAATTCACTAGCAAGTATAAGTTGCTCTAGTAATTTTATAGGTTGCATAAAACACTGCCATGTTACAAGACTGGTGGTTGTAACATGGTGGGTTTTTTTTTTCTAGCTTTGCAGCTTTATTTTTATTCGTAATACAGCCAGTTAAATCTACTTTCCAGAAGCCTTGACTAAACCACTATGATTTGGAGTTCCTTTTCATTAACATTTTTCCACGGCTGAATTGTCTTTTGTGTTCGCCTTTTTTTCTTTATACAAGCATTGTTTGTTTTTCCTTCCTGGTGTCCCCTCAGTTGTTGCTGCCCTCCCTCTAGCATAGTGTTCATATCCAGGTTTCCTTCTGGAATTATTTTTCTTCAGGAAAAAACAAACTTCACTGCCATGTGAAACCTGGTTTTATTGTGACAGACTCCTCCCCCCCCTCCAACCCCAGCCCACCCCAATAGTGGTTTTGACATTGGTTCATTTGAGGGTAATGGCTGATTGTTTTTTAACTTCAAAATTATGTTGAACATTTCAAAGCCCTCAAGTCATACAGTGTTTAGCCTCTATACTCTCAGGATATCTTGTCTGTGACTGCTGTATTTCACTGGTTTACATTTATCTTGTATAGAGCAGACAGAGAACATTGTGTACATCCAGTATCTTTCTAGTGAACAGCCCAGTAAGATCCCTGCACAATGGAGACTTTTGGAAACTATAGAAATGAAAATGCTATATATTTGTTATAAGTCTTGTCCAATACTATCTCTTCTATTCTTCTTTGTAAACCCATACATTTCTTTTCTGTTCTTCCAGAGCTGTTTTGAATATAAGGTTCTTTCAACAGCTGTAGGAAGTGGTCTGCTGCAACAATTCCTAGCTTTATACTGGCTTTATGACTTCCTGAAAAGATTTTATGTTACATATTCTTTTTCTGTGTGACAATATTGAGGGAAAGGGATGGGGCCTTTTCCATCCACTTCTATCTGTAAATTCTAGTACTTAACCTTTTTTCTCAGTTTTAAAGATTTGATCATCTTCATCATAAATGATCTGTGGCTTTGTGTCCTTTGACCAGCCACTTCGAGAAAACATGCTTATCCACTGCAATTACATGACCCTTTTTTCTCTTGATTTGGGCTTTATCCCTGGCATTCTGATTACAGATAGCCTCATAGGGTACATTTTCTGGTCACACCTATAGATGCCCTTCCTAAATTTTGAGGAATTCACTGTAGGTGTTATTCTGTTCCTGAGACTTGGCTTAGTGGAACCATGGTCCTCACTGCATATGTTGAAGACACAGATTGCGCTTTAGGTTTTCATCCAAGGATTTGTGAATCCTTGACTCATCCGCAGTGAGAAAACACTTAGCATGAACTCTGGCTCATCCAGATCTTTTCTTCCAAGACTGTTTGATGTGTGCTTTGCATCTGATTTCCTAGTATGAGTCAGTAAACTTGGTATAGGTGTGTACTGGCATAATTTTTAGAAGATTAATTGGTCTGTGTCTCCTACTTATATTACTACTTCTTTTTCTGTTCTGTTGTGAGGCTGGTAAACTGTTGCTCTTCACACTGGTCTTTTTCAGACACTATTCAAATCTGGGGCTGTTTTTGTTATTACAGAGGTACATACCATTGATGGGGTATCTGCTTTTAGCTGTTTTTTTAATTAATTCTTTTCCTAGTATTTCAGTCTTTGAACATGTTCTATATTCAGCTCAATAGCATCTGTGCATATTTAGAGTCAAACACGTATTTCAGTGCTTTTCTGAACTACAATAAACCTCTGCCATTACCCGAGGCATGTATATTACTACTTGCATCAAACATATCATTCACAAAAGCAAAAAAAATATTTTTTTTTAATCACAGACCACTTGACAGCAATCTTTAATGACAGCACATCTTAATCCAAAACCATAAGAATTTCTAAGAAAATAAAAAGCTACAGAATCAGAAAGATATATTTTCTGTAGAGTATCTCACAAGTATTACCTTTATGATCAGTCTACATTGATGAAGAAACTGTTGGGCTCTTTGACTCTTTTCAGATTGCCTGAGATATATATTCATGTCTGTAGTGCTGCATAAATGATTACAGTCCAGTCCTGCTGTGCTTTGTATTTGTTAGTTAGCACTTGTGCCAAATACCAAACTATTGCAGGACTTATTGCCAGATAGATACCTGGGCTTTAATTTTAAAAATTAACTTTACTAGAAGCCCAATTTTCTGAATTATTTTAATTTTAAAATTTGAAAATAATTATACAGGGAGTAGTTTTCTTTCTTTTTACTAATGACATTTGTTAGAACATTGTAATAACCATGGTATATTCACAGCTGGTCATGTTTTTCTTCACAGCGTTATTCAACCTTATACCAGTGGGACTTCGAGTTGTTGCTATCCAGGGCGTAAAGACTGGGTTGTACATAGCCCTAAATGGAGAAGGTTTCCTCTACACATCAGTAAGTACCTTTCTGAACTCTGTTTAAGAGAAGATGAAATCCACACAGGAATGAGATGCATATTCATTCACCTTTAAGAAGTTCTATATATCTGTGTATGTATATACATATAGTACACACACGTGTGTACCCATGTATGTATGCAGCATGTCTATAAATGGTGTACAGTAGAAATTACTGTGTACTATGTATGAAAGTCTGCATGTTAGCAGTCCTAAAAAAAAGCATTCCGTAGAGCTCTTTTTCTGGTAGGCTATACTGGTAGTGTGCAATACACCACAAAGATTATTATTTTCAATTAAATTCTCCAGAATTTTAAAATAAAGACCTGAAATTGTTTTCTTTGTGACTTGTTGAACAGAATCCTCAGATTGTTTAAGATATTCCAATGATTTAATGCTGATCACTCAGTGTGTTTTGTGAATATTAAAATCCTCAGTTTTGTATAAATTTAGAGTCTTAACCTCCTTTGAAAGGCAAACAGACTTTAATATGAACAGGCAGTTCTGTCAGGTATTAACAAGGTGGCTTAAAGAATTTTTCATTACTCTATTTTTATTGCTGTCTAAGTTGAATTTATTTACATAGTGCTTTTTCCATTTTTTACATCACATAGTTCTTAATTCCCCACTGAGATACAATACACTGCTTTATTTTCAATGTCCATTGAAAGGAAATTGGACAGATTAAGTTGCCAATGCCCTGAGGGAAAGTATTCTATTTGTTTCAAATATACAATTGTCTTCAGAAAGCTAATTAGGAAGAAAAAATGGAACTAATCTTGAATGTCAATGTCAAGACAAAGAGAAAATCCCTTCCTGTAAAATATATGCTGGAAACTCCAGCAGTATGATCTAAAATATTTATTTTCTTCTGTTCAAAACAAAAAATTCTATCACATGAAAACATACAGTATTTGCTGTCAGAAGAAAAAACATAGAGCTGTTAGAGAAAATGCACTGCTGACATGCCTGTTCCATCAGTTCATGTGGAGAGTTCATTTCAGTGTGATGGCATGAACAGTACTTTTTTAATGTGTTTGTCCAGTTAAGAGTACATCGTTGCCTGGCACTATTTTTGAAGTGAGTTCTCAGTCCTTCAGAAAGAAATATAAATTTCAGAAAAAGTAGCAGTTTCTTAATGGGTAATTCTGCATAGGGAGGACCTTACGTGAACAAATTCTGGCAGCCACTGTGTTTATGTATTCTCTTGGAAATGGTCCAAGTTAAATGAATGGTGTCTTCTGGGGAAGGGAAAGGACTAGAAATTAGAAGGCAAGATAAAAAGAGATAAGTGGATTCAAACTCTGAGTGGATGTTAACTCGACCCTTAGAACATCCTCAGATCTAACAAGATATTTCTGTCATGCCAATGGGAATCTGAATTGCTTTGTTCCTGTATCTTCTTTTTGAACAACAAAACTTAGGTTGTGATCAGTCTCATGGATATAAATAAAAGATTACATTTAAGGAAAATAGAATCTACGTGCTTAATGTTTTGCAGTATTGCATATTCTTCATTCCCACTAATGGCAAGATTTGTGGACCTGGTGGCTTTATATATTCCTGTAATTATTGGCAACTTGTTAAGTACTTCTGAATTATGTTCTGTGAATGTTGTTATGTTTTGAGTGTATTTCACTTAAAAATTTATTGGGAGAGTGTCTCAATCTGTTACTTTGCCTGGTGTGAAGTGAGGAAACATGGTTTTGGAATGTGCTGCTTAATTCCTCATGCAGAGAATGAAAGATGATTGCCCTGTTAAATGACAAAGAGATCTGACATATTAGAAAACGCAGTGGAAGCCTTTACTTCTGTGTGTCTACAAAACTATTTTTAACTTACACTTTTGTTAAGTTGAAAACTAGTAATATTTGGTAATCTAATGCAAATTTCAAGGTAATGACTTCAAAACATCAGTGCTGTAATACAAGTTTGATTGTTTCATATTCATTTATTGAAAACATTGACAACAGATTTTTATCTCAACAATTGCCTGCTTTCACCTTAGAGATTAGTGCATTTGAAAATAAGAAGATAAAGGATCAGAGAGAAGTCTGTCTTCTTCCTGAGGATCAAGTTGAAGAAGAGCTGCATGCAGAATGTTTTAAATACTGTCATTTGTAGAAAAAAAAAAAGTATTAACGAATCATTTACTATTACTACTTTGTTGGTGGAATTTTTTTACTTTTTGTTACAGCTGTGTATCTGTTGTACCTAAATGCAAAACTTGTATATTGCATGACGTACTTGTTTTTCCCTTGGCTATTCAGGGAAGGATCGGAGAAAAAAGTTTTCCAAAGTAGTATTCAGTAAGAGGAAAATGAAGTGACAGTAACAGTGACAGACCAGTTTTTCTTACAGATTATCAAATGCAGATTTGCATTGTTTTGCTGCCTTTTTTTTTTAATTATCTCTTTTTAATTGGTCGGTATGTCAGTTTGGGAATCTCTTGGGTTTTTTTCTTATTTTATTTTGCCATATTCTGTAGAATGATAGAATCATAGAATGGTTTTGGTTGGAAGGGACCTTAAAGATCATCTAGTCCCAACCCCTCTGCCATGGGCAGGGACACCTCTCACTAGACCAGGGTGCTCAAGGCCCCATCCAACCTGGCCTTGAACACCTCCAGGGAGGGAGCATCCACAGCTTCCCTGGGCAACCTGTTCCAGTGTTTCACCGCCCTCATAGTGGATAAAGAATTTAAGGTTTTTTCAACTAACTCACAGGATTAGAACTAGGAAAAAAGTGCAGAAATGTCGTAGAAGAGTTTTATGGCAATATTTCTTGGAAGAGAAGTAGAAGGACAGAAAATGGTGTGGGAAAGTCAGTCTCAAGAGCTTTTTATACCTGCTTTGCCTGCTGCAGCAGCTGAGACTTGTATTCTGTCCTTTGGGGATTGATTGAGACCAAGGTCCCTAACACACACCATCAAAGCCTTGTCAAATAAAGGAGAAGCAAAATCTTTGGAGTTTGATATTGCTTTGCAGAATTCCTGAGAGAGAATACTTTCCAAAATTATAACCTTATTTTTCAATGCTTTTAAAGTAATTATTGTAATACCATGATTTGTTATTTTCTATCATATAAAATATGAGAACAAGAGCCTTTTCATGTTCAGTTTTTTTCCTTGCACTTTTAAGGTTTAGCCCAGTTAAAGATTGTCCCTTAAGCTCACCTTTTTGGAAGTTTTTGTTTATTGCATCCTCCTTAATTTCTGTTTGTGTATATATACCTATACTTTTATGTGTATATATATATCTACATATATATCTGCTCATAATTAGAATATATTTGTTTAGTGCCAGCTTCCCAATTCTAGATGTATGTTAGTGAGCAATGAGAGTTATAAAACTGAGCTGAAATTTATTTCAGATGGGTTAATGAAGTGTGAATAATTCAGTATTTGTGACTGCCTTAATCACTGTGAGAGTTCATTGGACATGCTGGATTTTTCCATAAAGAACCATCACAGTTACTAGCAAGATTTTTGACACAATGGTTATGGACCTCATACGTTAAAAGTCCAAAAATATGCCTTACCCCTATCTCACCTTTGGAAAGGATGGGCAAGATAAGGTTTTATTTCCAGGGTTGATCCTGTCAGAATCAAAAGGAGTGGAACTGGCTCCATGCACCAAAAAAATGAGCACAGCTGCAGGGATTCTCCCTGGAGAGCAGGTATTGCCTGCAGCAGAAGAAGGCAGCACAGTACATGGCAGAATTTTTTGTTGGTATTGATGCTAATTTTGGTCAAGTCACTCTGCAAAAGGTTCATTAGTTCAACTTTCAGGGGGGCTGCAGCTTCTTGTTTTGTTTCTAGAATTTTCAGCTATCATAACAGAATGAACTCAGAGGTAAAACTTACATGTTAGTCCATTTTATGATTCCTGTTTTCCTAAAGTAAGGATATGCTAGTCTTCTGAGATTCTATCAATGAATTTCTCTCAGGAATTACTTGATGTATCCAGGAAGATTTGGAAGGGCTACTGGGTTTTTTCTTTTCTCAACCTAGAAGCAGTTCAGCAGGGTGTTACCAACATTTGGTGGCTACCAGAGTAAGAGGAAAGGGAAAAATTAGAATATAGAAAGGAAGAAATTCCTAACTCTTGAAATACCTTTGCCTTCTTGTGCTCTCTTGTTCATGTTTCCTTTTTAACCATTTCTTCTGCCAGTGTTCACTGAGACATGAGATGGGGAAGAAACCAGAAAAGGAAGAGTATACCTGTGATATTGTCAGCAGCAGATATTGAAGACATAGGAGTCCACTGCATGGTTTCTTAGTAATGATGATGAACTACAGAGATGCTTTAAAAGATGACTGAGCTTGCAGGGCCAGGTCTGAACTGCCTAATCACCTTTTCCACCATGGTGCCTCGCTGGATTTGTGCACTGTGGCTCCTTTTTTGGCTGTGGGGCAGTGGGCACCTTGCTAGAGGGTGTAGAATGGGGAAACAAGGCTGCATTTCTGGGAGGTCTTACCAACTTTTTGTAAAGTATTTCAAAATTAAGGACGGCACACTACTCACTTTACAGTATAATCTTCTTGTAAGATGAGGGTTTGTGTTTGATCTTCCACAGTACATGGCGCTGAAGGTATTGGAAGGGTGTTTGGTTGGGTAGTGTTTCTGCAGCAGTAAGATGTCAATCTGTGTTACAGCCTTCATGAATGAGGGAAAACATCAATATCTGTTACTAGGAAGTGTATTTGTTATATCGCTCTGGCAACTCTCACCTGAAAGAAAAGCCTTTGAGGGTTTCTCCTGACATTTCAACAGCTTCCCAGTGTTGGTATTTCCACCTCTCTTCTTTAAGCCCACATAATTGACCTGTCTGAGGAGAACGAATTTCAGCCTCAAGGAAGAAGATAGGAGCACAGACAGTACAGCCTGCAAAAGTGAGAGTGAGTGAAAGCTGAAGTAATCTATATTTCTAGTATCTAAATCAAAGTCAAACAAAAAATAAGTTTATGGTAGCTTTTCATAGAGCCTTTGTGCTTTGCAATAACAACACTTAGCCTGTGCAGTACTTTGAAGGTTCAAAGTTGCATAAAACCTTATAATAAACACAACAGAAAGAAGTTGAAGCTAGGCAAAACCAAAGAGGAAATGCAATGTTTTAATTTTTTTTTTTTTTTACAAGAATAATAATTAAAAAGGTTAATGTGACATTAGGACAGCATTTTTATGTTGATTTTGTGTTGTCACAGTATAGCAGTGGTGACCTAGGTTTAGGCCGAGATTGTTCCCCATCTTGCAAGATACGGTAGAAAGGGTTAGGAATATATCTGTTTAGAGAGACATGGACAAATATGAGCTTGATCTGTGATTTTAAAGAGGTAGTTAGATGTATACTGAACAATAGAATATGGTACATCTTGTTGCTCTTGAGGTATCTGTGGTTTTGTGCACGTAAGAGTGGAGTGGCTCCTGTAATAATATTGTGATCAATAGGAAACATGATTTTCTGTCTTGTGTCAGACTTACGCTTTAGGATCTCAACCTGCTTCCATGCTCTTATCTCCTGGCATAAACTTTACTAAGACAGGAATAGGACCTTAGTTCACTTGTCATTATCTGTGACTTGGGACTGCTCTGGCACAGTTTGGAGATAAGAAAATGAGTGAATTTAATTATTTGAAAATCACAGCTTCTGATAAGGCCTTTTGAAAACTAGTTATGTACGCTGTGGCATTTTTAAGAATGTAAATGCATAGACCTTATGCAAGCTCCATCAGCTAATTTTAAGGACTTGCCCTAAAGTGTTTCTTATGTCTGAATACCTTCTTTGCATAGCCTGTTATCTTTTATGCAATTTGGTATCGGTTGGTAAGTGACCTTTATTTGCCTCATCTAACAAAAGTTAGAGAGGGGAGTAAATAACACATTTCAGGGCCATGTTCATCTGTAAGTTGGGCTGCATTGCTTAGAAGGTAAACAAGTTCAGCGTGTTCCAGAAGTAGTTGAAATACACTGACAGGGAGGAGGAAAACATCTGCATAGTTTATGTTTATTTTTATCTGTGTTTGGAGGTAGATAATTTGTCTCTCAAGTTGCCTGCCAAAAATAAATACAGAAAAATGCTAATGCATTTATTTATTCTATGGTGGCACTTAAAGAACACCTATTAACATAGCCCTGCTGTATTGTACAAAATAATGCCAGATTTCCCTGCTGCAGAATATGGTAGAAAAGAGGGATAGAATACATACTAAATCCATGACTTTTTTCAGTGGGTTCAGTTTCCAGTGCATTTTTTGATTGAATGTGCTGAAGCCAGTGTTTTCACTCAGAAGATAAGAGAAAAAGGAGGCATGCACAGATACATGAGAGTTTGATAGGATAGGAGAGAAATGAAGAGGAAAGAGGCAGATGGAATGAGCCTGACATGAGGAGACTGTGATAAGCAGGGATTTAAGAAATTGAAGAAATAGCACAGTTGAGCAGAACAGAATTGTAGAAAACCCTGTGATGATATCATCATTGTAGAAATGTTTATGGTGATACTGCTATTGTTCAAGTCTGATCCTTCCATTTGTTACTATCTCTCTGAGTCTTTAACATGCAGAAATAGCTACTATTTGAACTACAGTTTGTAAACAAGAAAAAGTAGAGAAATACTCTACTTCGAATTTACAAAAATATAATTACTGCTATAAAGATATAGTATTTTAGTGTTGCTTCTTCATCTGTGGCAGCTGTTTCACCTTCCTGCCATTTAAACACTGTACTGGGAGCAATAACAGAATTTGACATAAAACTTACAGTGGTGGTTCTTACCACTTGTACCAAATATGTGTGTCCTGTTTAGTTCATTAATGTCCACAGTACCTTTCACAGGACTTAGCTGAAATTTTTTATCTGTAAGAAATACTTTTGTATTTGCTTAAAATATTTATTTTTCTTTCCCACAATTATCTCTCATATGCACATACAAAACATCTCTTGATTTGTATTTTCTTTCCCTAGTATTACAGAAGTGTATGTAAATGCATGAAGTTTAAAAAGCTGCTCTTCCAAACTTCTTGTCAAAGCATGGAAGATCACAGAGGCAGCAGCTGCAGTTGGATGTTTTTCAACTAATAATTGTATGAGAAGGAATAGTAACTGTAAGTAGATATGCTAAAATGAGGTCATCTAATCTCATGCTTCAGGAAGTAAGGTGATTGCCACAGAGATCAAGAGGAATGCTGTCCTCAATATATGGCCACTCTTACTGTAGATGCGCTGAAGGAGGTTTGTCTCTGAACTGTTGTGCAATGGTCACAGCCAAAGGCTGTGCATGGGCTTGATGGACCAGCAGCTTAATCTGGTCTGTCAAATTTCTGCTTCTGGCAATTCTGTCTCTCATGGTAACATCCCTGTATTTTTGGCCAATGTTTGTTATGTTGCATAAATACCAACTACACTTTTCTGAATGTTTCTTCATTCTGAACATTGTTGTTCTTAGACATTTGGGGTTGTCTGTAATCCTATATGTTGAATGCTGTCTCACTGTGTATTGTATAGTCTTCCAACACTCCTTTTGTCTTTTGCTCTTTTACTTCCCTGTTAATTATCACTGCATAAGCAAAAGGATAATTTTTGAAATTTCTAATTTTCTATTCATTACTATTTAATCTTACTCATTCATTGCATCAAAGTACGAAAAGTAGCTACCAAAGATTTAAAATCTCTAATTTTAGACAATTACTAAAAATATGTTTCAAAACAAAACCCTACTACTTCTTTCCATTATTGGTTAACGAATGTTCATAATATTGAAGGCAATTGTAGATGGATTTTATGGTAAGTTTAAATCTTTTTCATAATAATAAATTTAGTTCTTATGATGTGAAGAAGACTTCTCACTGCATCTTCAGAATTTCTAGTTAGGAAAGAAAAATTAACTCTGTGTGGAGTACAACAACAACAATTAGACACATGTGGTTCTTTCTGCCACTGCTGTAGCTGCACAGTTAATGCACCTTCTGTTATACAGGGCTATTTCCAAAGGATATATGGCTAGATACCAAGATAGATTAACAGAAATGAACTATGAGCTTCTAAATATAAAGTCTATTAAAAAAAAAAAAAATCTGGTGGGCTGAAGAATGGCTTTGGTCAGGCAAAAATGTACTTTCATTATGCAAAGTTCAGTATTATCTTGCAGAAATGAAATAGTCAAATGCACATTTTGTTAATTTTTAATAATTTAACTAAAACTTTTAAGTAGTATGATCAGAATATTCTGTTTATAGCTGTTAATATTATAAAAAAAGAGGAAAATGTTCCATTTACCTATATAATTAAAGAAAACTATGCAAGCATCCTGTAACTTCAGGGAGCTTGGTAAGGCACCCTACATATCCTATAATAAGATTATGTAGACACAAGTATGTGAGTTAATTTGTCATTGCATCTTTGCAACACAGTTCCGTATGACATGTGGTCCTTAAGATTGAGCTGCAAAAGAAGGATGGTATATTTAACGTGTTATTGTAGTATGCAGCTCTACACAATAGGGCTTTGTATAAAAGATACCAAGTGTTGAAAAAGTCACAGCAGCTTCACCACCATTGTAAAATGAAATCATTATTTGAAATGCAATAGCCATAGATGCCTTCTGCATTATTATTATGTATGTTAATGATTGATTTATACATAATATCCATTACATTTTTGGAACAAAACAGGTTTCATATTGTTCTTGATTTTTTTTTTCTTGTTTTATCTTGCTATTATTTACATTTATTTTCTTGTTGCAGCATATTATTTTTTTTCACTTAAATAGGCAAGTATGCAGCAAAGATTAGTGAATCATGGTCAGTGATAAATTTATATCCCCTGTAATCTTCCCATATGCCAAGTGCCCCTGTGGAAAAAAATGGGATGTTTCAGCTTCTTCCTCCTTGGTGAGACAGCTTTAGCCGTGGGCTGGATCCTGTGTGGAAACTTGACCATCTGGGCAGGCCCATAGAAATGCTGATCCTGCATGTCCTGACTAATGATCCCTTACTCAGGCCAAGGTCTTGCTTGTTGGCACAGCCTAGTGATCTGGAGCTGCCCCCTGTCTTATGTGTGCATGCTGAGGGGGGACGGTGGCTGCTTCCACCAACTTTCCCCTGTTGGATTTTCTGTGACCAGGGACTAGATATGGCATGCCTTCTCATTCGTATGGACTAAGCCTCTTTAAAAGGATAGCTCATAGAATCATATGGTTTAGGCTGAAAGGCAGCTTAAAGATCATCTAGTTCCAACCCCCCTGCCATGGGCAGGGACACCTTACACTAGACCAGGTTGCTCAAAGCTCTGTCCAACTGTGGAGTATCCACAGCTTCCCTGGGCAACCTGTTCCAGTGTCTCACCACCCTCATAGTGAAGAACTTCTTCCTTACATATAATCTAAATCTACCCTCTTCCAGTTTGAACCCATTACCCCTCATCAAGACCATCTTTTTATTTTTCCCTTTAGCTAATTTTGTAGTTAACTTGCTGGTTAGAGTTCACTTACAACATAAATGGATGTGTTGGGACTGATGTTTAGGTGTCTGTACAAAACTGGCCAGGAAAGCAAGAATCCAGTAACTTCTTGTATTTAGTTGCAGCAAACATCAAATCTTCATCTTCCTCTTTGTTTCTGATATCAAATTCCTCAATCTTTCACTTTTTCTGCTGGCCACTTTCCCTAACAGTGATCCCTGGGGGATTTCCATGGATAGTCTATGATCATATGTACTCATTTAGACAGGTATCACAGACCTTACAACCTACTTTTAATTTTTTTCTTTGTAGAGTGGGACTCTTTCCTTCCTTCTCATCTTTCCCTCACTGAGGACACTATTAACTCATCAGAGAGGCAATTTTAGATGGAGACGGGTTGATGCAGACTTCCAGGGGGAATGTATGAGTTTCATCTGTCTTGTTACTTGACCAGGCACTAGCTGTGGTGTGGCATCATCAGCGCAACACCTAGAAGTGGTGGGGCCTTTTCTTACCATAGGTTAGTGTAGTCACATGAATCTTTAATCAAATATAAGATCCAGTTCAAAATTTGTGAAATAGAGTCTGGATATTGGAGGGCTCTGAAATTCTCAGAAGTACCACGTGTTGGCCTAATTCTGATGCTAATTACAGTTGCTGATCTCATAGGTAGCAGGGTTGGCATAACTAAGCACTTTCAAAAATTCCTCTTGCAAGGGTTAAACTGGTGAGTTTTATTGTGCAATGTTTATTCAATGTATTCTAGTCACTGTCAGATGAGAAGCTCTCTTGACTGATTCCTGTTGACTTGACAATGATTCTTGTATTTTAGCAGCTACAAATACAGCCTTGGGGACATACTGTCTCTCCCCGAGGGTGTCTCAAAAGGAATCATAAATCTGTAGAAAACCAGCAGTCAAACCTGAATCCTGCACTGAAAGCATTGGAGTAGGGGTGAGTAGACGACTCATCCCATCGTTTTGAATTTAGTTGTGACTATTCTCTACATTCTGTTCTCCTGATATATTTGTCACTAAACATTTTGTAATAAAATTTTGCAATAAAAAGTGACACAATGCCACTACCTGGCAAAACGTGAACCCCTGGACTTAATATGCAGGCTCTGCAGGAAAACCCTGTACTTTGAGTACGGAAAACAAAAAAGCGGAAGACTTAATTCCTTCTGTGCACTTGTGGATTTCTTTTTTCACTAGCGCGTCATGTTGCAAATAGCTTTGGCTTATTAACAAGACGATAAAATTTTTTAACATTACCAGACATTTACATTATATTACTTAATCTTTAGTGTGGTTGCAGCTGCAAAGCTGGAAACACAGTGCTTCGACATGAAAATGAAATACCAGTACTTTGTGGCTCGGCAGATGTACAGAGCTAAAGACCTAGAGTTTTTCCACAAAAGAGATGTGATTGCCTAATTCACCATGGAATTGTTTACTTATTGCAGAATTGCCTAACGGCTGGTGAATTTAAAAAAGATAGGGAAAAGGTTTTATACCGCAGGCACAAAGCAAAATATAGCCAACATTTCAAAAGTGTAATATGTTCTCTTTTTCATGTCCCTCTTGGCCAGAGTCTGACTTCCGTGTTATGACTGATGTCCCCTAAGCAGTTACACCCTGTCACATTGCCATTCAGGCTACAGGCCAAAACTGAGCACAGTCCAAATCATTGGGAAAGAGAATAATATTAGAAAAAGATCTACCCCTAAAAGTAGCTTAGAGTATGTTAAGACTAGGTAGAAGTATAAGATTTTTAAAATCTATTTGCCAAGTATTGCTACTATTTCTCCCATCAGTTTTACATTATTGGCTTTACTTAAAAGAACTAGGAGTTTCATTTTACTAAAATTTTAATTAAAAAGTAGACCTGTCTGGGATTAACCACATTCTATAGTCCTTGATGGTATTTTTTTCTTTATACTAGGATGCACTTGGATGTTTTCTGTCAAGGGAAGAGTAAGGGGCATGTTATTGCAATAATGTGAGACAAAAAAAAGACGGAAAAGTAAAGTATAATTAATCAGGAATAATCTTGAAGCACTATCTGTGTAAATTATTGATATTCACAGGGAGATATGAACTGAAAAATGTATTCTCTCAGGAGTCAGTTGCAGTTATGATTTCATACTTTCACAAGAATTACTTTTCTTTTTATAATGGAATAGAGTAATTTTCAAATTTGGTGGGAATTTTTCCATTCATTCCAGTGGGATCTTGATCTATTGGGCTACACTTGAGTAGGTACCAGAAGGATTTTGGTAAGTGTAAGCATCATTCTTTTTCAGCTTCTTCTTGAACAAAGTATGACAGGGAGAATCCCTCTTTTTAATTCAACATCCAAATGCTTTTAGTAAAAAGTATGTTTGATTTCAACCTGTATACCTTGTGCTTTTTTTCCCACTCTGTTTTCTGGAGGACTTTTTTTGAGGCTTATGTTAAGATAGCAAGAGATGGCATTTAATATTCTTTTTCAACACTTAGGTTGTGCATGAGGGAGATGGAATTGACTGCTTTCTTCATGACATTTGAAGATCTGGAGTGTGCCCTTGTCTCTTTATTTTCAATATCTATCGGCACCAGCAGCAAAGGAGATGAAGGAATTGGCCTTTCAGGCATTGGAAGTGACAACTTCAGAAGCATCAGCTGAGGCAATTCTATCACCCATTTAGCATTCATTTGAGCATTGAAGGTGGCTGAAGAATAGTCTTTGAAAACAGAAGAGATAAAATTGGTATTTCCCCTTAAAACTTGAAGAAATTTCAATGCATCTTTGACAGCTGACAGCATCCTGCCCTGTGCTCTCCTACTCAGAACTGTGAAAGCCACTTTTCTTAATTGACATGATTAGAGTAGATAAGTTGGTTTTTTATTTCAAAGATTATTGTGTGGAGGTGACTTCTCTATAGATGGCATGTGAGGACTAGCGAGATAGTGTCTAAACTACTGTGTCCTACTCACAGTTTTGGATGTGCAAGTACGGCATTGAGGAAGGAGGCAGAAGAAAGGACTAGGATTAGATGATTGACAGGTAGATCATAGTAGGTTCACTTCAGACTCTGCCAATTGTGTGAAAACGGTCTCATTAGTAAATCTTGCCTGAAACTACACAAGGTGAAAATAGACTCACTTGCAGTTGTTGGAGTTTCCCTAATAGGAAGTGTGGGGGCACTGGCCATGTCAGATGCAGCCATGATGCAAAGTTCACATAAAGTGTCCTTTCATTCTGGCAGATCACAGATTTTATTAGCTGTGAAGAGGCATGTTCAGTTTCATTCATCTGTAGATACACCAAACGCAGAAATATAGCATGGAGATCTTCAGTCCTGGTCTTAAAGATATTATAACCTTGTTATCATCATGACTTCAGCAGACATATTTTTGTATCAGTCTACAGAGGTAGAAGTTTCTTGGACAGATTTGTGGAATGAAACACTAGTCATGGAAATGTGAAGAAAACATTGATGGGTTGTTTAAATGAAGTCACAAAATAAGTCCATGAGCATAACTTTTTGTTAACTTATGATATTACTGAATAACGGTATAGCAACACCAACTCCTGAGTGTTAATGGGAGCAGAGAAAAGTTGATTGCACTCAGACATCACCTGAGAAGAAGTGGTTTTTTAAAACATCCCATTAGTACAAGGTACATTACACTTAATACAAGGTAAAATTAAAGACATTACTTATCCTTATAAATACCATGTATTGTCTGTATTAATGGAATTTAACCAGAATTTTTCAAAATTGGTAGTAAATACTAGAAAATCTTGTTCCTTTGTTAACTGTTTTTCAGGGCAAAAAGTAAAAAAATACAATTTGTGAAAATTAAAATATTTTTATTTAGGATATTAACTAAAAAAAAAAATATTAAAAAGATACTTTGAAATTATAGAAGTCCATGAGTCCAAAAACATTTCCAGAAATAATTTGCTCAACAAAATTTTCAAGATCTTGAATTGTGTTCTTATTTAGGTTTGGGGAGAATGCTGAAATCTTCCTAGAATTTTTAGTCAAAATTCTAGAAAATCACAAGAAACTAATAACATAAATACAAACTCATTTAATAATGTTCCCATTGCTTAGGGGTGTGTTAGTATATACCCACACATATATGAGTAAAGCTAGTGTAAATTATACATAAAGACAATTCAATCACAGACATTAAAGTCATTGAGAATGAAACTATTCTCTGTTAAGACAGCCTGAATAATCCAAATTATTAGCCAGTTTTACAAAAACTGAACCTATGTATTTTGCAGATTCAGAGTATTTCTTTCATGCTTCTGTCAATAAAAGGAAAGTGTTGATAGTCAAATCAGGAGGTATTGCATTCAAAGGTATGTAATAGTTGCTATAAAAAAATCAGAGAAAATGTGACAATTGTTTTGCCTTCTTACTTATTACCATCTGTTGGTAATTTCTAGTCAGGCTGAGAGGTATTTTTGTAAAAAAAGGGCTTCAGAAGTTCAGTAAATATGTTTGTGCATATGTTTTACTCCAAAAAGAAGAACAACCTTTTTTCTTCATGTTGTTCCACTCAGCAAAGCAACAAATGTTGAAAAATGATCTCATAAATCTTATCTTTTTTTTTTTTTTTTGTCAAATTCTGTGTGTTGAAGTAGTGCTGTACCCTTTTCCTTTATCTCTGGATGGAAGAGGGAATTTTAATTGGCATTTCGTGGCTTTTTCTAAAGGTTTCTAGCTCAGTTCCCCTCACTGGTAGACAGCATGGGGGTATGCAGCTCATGCTTAAGATTGTTAGTAGTATTTTCCTGTTAGTGTCAAACTGATACCACTCTCCAGTGGGAGTGACCTGGAAAGCAAGCTCTGCTGGATAAACCATTATTAAGGTGACATATTGTTCCATTATTCTGAAGTAAATACCTACTTCTAACTGTAAAAACCCCATCAAACGTAAAAATAAAGACTCACTTATTTATTCTATAGAATGAATAGGTAAAACAAGTTAACATAAAAATAGATAAATATTTTCATATTTTTCTTTGCCATATACATTCTAAACATCAATGTTGAAACATTGACAGGAAGGCAGGTTTTTCTAGGAGAGGTTGTTAAATTTATAATCTTATATTATGACAATAAAAGAATACGCCAAGGATTTCTTACACATATCAGCACTTTCATACTTGTGGGTAGTCTTAGTGAGGGATGAACTCTGCTGCTTCCACAAAAAAAAGCTTTGTGAAACCAGAGTCTAAGCAGTGCCAGTAAGTATCCATAATGTGGTGACAGAAACTTAAACTTATTTTGTTAAAGGCTTCTGCCTGGGGACCCCGAAGAACTTGACATGCAGGAATGAATGTAGCTTTGTGACTCCCATGTGTGTGTGCTGTGAAAAAATGCCAGTAAGCTTTCTTGTTTTACTTAAAGAAAAAACCAAACAAACATTTAGGAAGCTGTTTAAGGGAGAAAAGTTTAATTGACCAAGGTAGGAGAAGTATATGTCAAGTACTAAGTATATAGCAAAGATCTGAGATATGTGAACATGTTACAGTAGAAGCTAGTCTGTACAAAGCCCCTGGTTCTTTCTCTGGACTGTTTTTAAGACAGGCTCTGACAGGGTTAGAAAGCAGGTACCTGAATTTCTCATTCTTTTCTTGAATTTAAAAGTCATAATAAATTCATCATAGCACCATAGCATGTGATTTGAATGTAGTCACAAAGCCTTATGTCACCTGGAAAGCCTTTGCTAAAGTGATTGACATAGATTCAAATAATTTGAGATGTCTTTATGGTAGAATGAATTTAACAAAACTTTGAAATTTTTTGCAGCAAAGCTGTATGCAGATTGCAGCGTGGAATATCCAAATTTCTGCCACTAGACCATGGCAAAATGCATTGTTCATCCACATGCTGTCTCCAGAAATGTCTCTTGATTCTGTAAAAGTCCCGTCTTTCTATAATTTTAACAAAATGATTAACAGAGTGGCAGAAGAGTGAGAAAATAAGTATGGTTTCTTTGTGCAGTTTGTTTGCCGTGGGCTAAAAGCTCATGTTCAAAGTAGCTGTCTAAAATGAGCATTTTTGCTTCTCTCCTTTTTTTCCATTTCTGGTGACTGTTTCTTACCTCAAGCCTGTTTTGTTAGCTAACTGGATTACTTAAATACTACTACAAAGATGTAATTTTTCCCAGGGGATTTTTATCTAGAGCCTCCTTATCAGTACATAGATAAAACATTACTTTCAGAACTTGATCTCACTCGTTTGGTCCTGGCCATGAAAATCTAGCTGTGCTATAGAGTAAGAAAAAGTAGCAGTACCAAGGACCAAGCTGCATCTTTTAGTATGTTTTACTGCTTCTTGGAAAAGTTGTGCTAAATATGACTATTTTCTTCTAAGTTTAACTTCTGCAGTGGAGAATAGTAAAAGAAAAGTCATATTGAACAGCTCAAACATAAGTAATCATTTCAGATGTCAGATTAAGCATGCAAATTGAACAATCCATAATTATTTCAAAAATCCTATAAAGTCCATGTGTTACGGATAACAATTAAGTGAAATGAAGTGAAATGATAAGCACTCCAGGCCACAATCCTCTTAATGCTGCTATTAGGTTTGGCCCCTACTTTTTAATAGCATCATAGGTGACTTGAGATTTAAATATCACTTACAAAAATAGGTATGCTTTTTTACAGCCCTCTCAAGTTAAATTATATCACTTGTAAAGTTTTTATGCTTAAAAGGCTTTATGTCAATACAATTGGGCAAAGTTCTTTCTTTTTTGATGAGATGTACTTACTAGTTTCTCCTTCATCTTAAAAATACTGTAATAATGAAAGACCTTAGGTCAAAACTGAAGGTAATGCTTTGTTTTCATTTCTTTATATTAAAATGGCTTTATATCCATTTTGAACAATAAAGCTCATATGACACCAAAGCATTACCTTAGCATTAAACTACTTTTTTTTTTTTTTAGCATGCTGACAATTAAAGCTAGTTGTTAGTGTAAGATCTCAAGAGACCTGTCTTCTCACTCGTCAGAACTTCTGGCCCTGGGAAGCTTAGTACTGGTCCTTGAATGCATTTCCTTAGTGTAGCTCGCTGTGTATAGAGTGTATCATATGACTGCATTTACTTTGGGCTTCAAGAATGTTCTCGAGATTATTTACTTGAATACCTGCCTAATCTGTTTGGGTAATTTTTCCCACTTTCTATATTTTCAAATGCTGCATGCCAAGGAATACAATACATGAAAATGTATTTTGCATCTGTTACCCCTTTAACTTCGAAGGCTAGCTTCAGCTTTTTGTGGATTGTATGTTGAAAATTAGTGGTCTAGACGGCAGGATGAACATTTGTCCTAAAAATGGCCTGCTAGTCATGCTAGTGTTATGAAAGTCAAAGCCAATTCATGCCTTTGGCAAAAAAAAAAATTAAAAAAAATAGGAGTATAGAAGAGCAAAGAGGAGCATAGGACCCTGCTTACATGTGTCCCTACTTTGCTTAACAAATTGCTAGAAAGGTAATGAAAGCAGAAACATCACCTGCATTTGTCAGAAAATATGTCAATGTTAGAGCTAATTAGCAACCCTTTATTGTGAAGAAAACATAGGGATGAATCCATCCTGCAGTATTACAGCAGTTGAAATTACAGGTGCTTAGTGCAATGGAGTATTAGGCTGCAAATGGTATGCTTGAGGGGGTCAAAATCGGTGAATATAATGCAAGTAGCTTATGCAAAACCCAGCTACAAACGATTTTCCAAGAAAAGTGCAGATTTAACAGATTTTAGCCTCCAATTTTCTATTTTTGTTCATTAAGACTACTGCTTCCTTTCCTGAAGGATATGGAGGGTACATGAAGGATGGCTATACTTTTCACTCTCTGTAACCCTAAGAATGGCAGAGCCAGAGGTAAATGCATCCTTCTGTAATAGAATTAGCTAAATGTATATATGTGGAGTTGGCAAACTCTTAAGCAAAGGTGTTTTGGTAAGTTTTTCCCCTTTTCCATTATATATAATAATTTGCATTGCTGTCCAAAGGAAGACCTTTGCACCAGTTATCAGGGACAAGAAAAAGACTTTTCAAAGGGAAAGCATCAGGATATACGGCACCACTTAGCCAGTAGTGTATGGTATGATGCTGGATACCTTAATACAAAGAATTACTGTAAAAAGAATGTCCTGTTAACTTGGAAATGTAAGATGGTAATGTGAATGCAGTTTTCTAATGCCCATCTCTGAGTGGCTCAACAGGACAATTACCAGGAGGAGGCAGGAAGCAGATAAATGCACCTGAAACCCCATACATACAAAATAGAAATTTCTGCAGAGATTGTTTTGAAATAAGAAAGACCCACATGAGTAAAAGGATAGCAAAGCAAATCTGTTACTGAAGGTAAATGATGTGAAAACCTGTGAATAAATACACATCATACTCTCTCTGGTTGAGATCTGAAAGGTACTTTGTGACTTTAAACTAGAGAGTAGAGGTTTATTATGTAAACTTGAATGTTATCTATAGCACAAATAGAAGCCTTATTAATATGTAATGAAGTTTTTCCTTTGTTCCTCTCTTCCTCTTTACATACTGTTACTATGACTTACTACCTTCAGGAGGCTGTGTTACTTCTCCATTAGCAAAACCAAAAGATTTTTGGAGGTCCTTTTGTTGATGGGAGGTTTTGAAATCTATGTTTTTGTGATTTTGTTCTAACGTTTGGGTTTGGGATTTTTTACATAGTAAAATGTGGTATTTGGTCTCTCATTGGTCCTTAGCTAAGAATTAAGTGATACATTGCCAGAATATTCATCATTTACATAATTTGTGTTTACTTCCTGTCTGCTGCCAATTCTGCTAGTTTAGTTAGAATGTGCTTTTTATCTTGAAAAAGTCTGTATAACTTACCTTACAGCCTCCAAAAAGAATCCTGTTGCATTAATTAAAAAGTTATCAACTAGAAGATAAGTAATTCTTAAAGATTAATATAACTATAAATACATTCATTTTGAAGACTCAAAACCTCTTTTACATTCCATTTCTTTTTTAAGTGTGCTTCCAGCTTAATCTTCTTTTATACAGAAATTAAATCAGTGAAATAAACTATTTTCTGAAGGTAAATCCTTAGAAAAAAGTTTCCTCATATATTCTTGGTGTTTGAAGGTCTGCTTCAGAGCATTAAAAAAATGTAGTAGAAGTTCTGATAGCATAAAGTTTGGGTTCATTTCTTTTAGTACTTCCATTTTAATGTGACACATGCTAATAAGGTAATTAGGGAACTTTAGTATTTTTTAATTATGCCACAGGGCAAGACAGGAAAATTCCAAAGAACAGGAGTTTTTTCTTTAATTTTTTTTTCATCACAAACACTTCTTAACTAAGATGTAAGTATTAACTACATTGTATATGTCTCATTTAAAAGTGTGGCTATTTACAGGACAAAAATTGTATGTTAAGTAGAAAGAAACAAGTGGTTTCAAACAATATAGAAGATTTTTTTTAGAAGGGAGTAACATTTAAATGCAACTTTATCTTCTACGTGTTTTCTTAATTCAGTGACTCTATTGATCGTATTATACACATGATAGAGCATGTTATCCTTGCCTGCAGTGAAAGCTGCAAGTGCTGTTAGTAATTCCATGTGCCTGTCATTGGTACTGTAGTCCTTCTCCTTTCCTTCTTCCCTTCTCTCCTCCTTTGTCCAAACTGATTGTCTTTTGTCAATTTTTTTAGTCAGACCTGTAAATGAATCTATATAGATGTCCCACTGCACCTCAAGCAGAGCCACAGTAATTTCAGCGGAGCAGTGTCTGGAACCACACATCAATGCACATCTGCAAAGGGCTAGAAATGTTCCCAAACAAATCAATATCCCAGATAGATACTCTGAAATCTTTCCGGCCTGTTTTTTCAGTGCATAAATTGGAATTGTTGATGGAGTTAGGGAAAACCTGAGTTTGGAGGCCACTTTCTGGGAAATGTCGTCACAAAAGATCCAGTGAAACAAACAGGCCATTGCATTCAGGAGTCCTGACTATTAAATGAGACAAGATTAAGGAAAAAAACAGCCAAACTATCATAAAACTAAAGAAAATAAGGAAGTGCTTTGACTATTAGTTCTACAAATTGCAGAAGAAATGGAAACAAGGATATGGGACTGAGTATGGAGAAATAATGAAAGTACATAATTTGGAAAAGATAATGCTCTAAATGTTGTAGGGAGAAACATAAAAGGTGGCAAAAAGAGCCTGAATAAACACAATAAAAATAAGAGAATAAAAAATAAGCCTATAGGTCCATATTTAACAGGATGAGGAGTAATATGTGACATTGAGAAGGCCAAAGTGATCCAGACGTAGTCTGAACCCAACTGGATCCACTGGAGAGTGAGTTAAAACAAGACGCACTCAAAGCTAGAGGATTTTTAAAGTAGTTAGATGTATTTGATCAGAATCAAATCAGAAGTTAGATGAATTTGATCTGCTGTGACTAGTCTCTGAATGAGCTAAAGGAACTCAGAATCTATAAGGGATAAGATAGGACCCAAAAATGGAAAGCAAGGCAAACACTATACCTAACTTTGAGGGATGGAGTGGGAGAAGAAAGTATAATCTAGAAAACATTGTCTTTCTTGATGTCATAGATAAATCTTTTAAAAATATTCATTTTATAAATACACAAATGTAGTAAGAAACAGCCCATGCAAATTTATCAGGAAGTTACTGTGTGAAGAAGAAAGCTTCTTACTGTGGTAGGAAGAAAGCTTTGCATGTGTTGTATCTTGAATTTAGTAGGGGACTGATGCTGAGGGAACTGGATTACATTAATCTGTACTGTAGAGCAGAAAGGAAAGCAATCAATTATTTTTATATTCATCTTGGATAGGACAAGGGGTAATTAATTTAATTGTCAGTGAAGACAATGTCAGGAAAAAATCTTTTACTACATGTGGTACTGGGAAAAGCTAAAAAAGCTATGAATCATCTCACTGGAGGTCTCTAACTATGAGTTAGACAAACTCTTGTCAGCATGATCTAGACAGCCGTGCTTCTGACTCAGAGCAGGAAACTTCAGCAAGGGCTATAACCTTTCTAACCAAAACCTCTTTTCTAGTCCAACACTTTTGTGGTTACTCTGATGTACGTAGTCTGTGACTCTTGGCCATTGAGAGATGATGCAATCAAATAATTACTAACTGCAGTCTTCTTTACCTTGGATGTATTCTCATTTGTACTGCTACACTTAATCAAGCTGTCAGGATTGAAAAAGAAATTGTTAGGGAACTGCCCATTTCAGTAAGTCTGGTAATAATTAAAAGGTTCGAAGATGTTTTCCCTTCTAGTAAACATAGTTAATTTAAATGTAAGAAATGTATTGCCATTTAGGAAATGTAACAGTCTGAATTTGAAAAAGTAGTAAGTGTCTGCCTTTATTTCTGCTAAGAGCTGTACAGTTCTGAGTGTTAGGTCTAATTTCACAAGTTTGATAAATTTCAGTCAGTATTTGGTGTATTTTCCAGAGAAGATTTCTTCAGGTGGCATGCATGTTCTGACTAGTTCAATATGGTCGATATACATTCTGAATCATTATATTGGGGTCCCTTGGATAATTCCCACTTACAAAGAAATAACAATCTAAAAGCATGCTTTGATTGCTTACATTACAGTAAATTCAGCCCAGTGAGTGAAGATTGTGAGAGCCCTGTGGAATTAAGACTGAAAAGACTGAAACTAAGAATTGTGTTTTTTATAGTGAGGAGTACTTTTCCAGGGTCAGTAGCATCGTGCAGCGCCATGGGAGTCTGTTTTTGTTTGCAGGTTTCCCACAGATGTCACCCTTGTTCTAGGTGGCTTAGAAGATTCCAGTAAACTTTGTAGCTGAGGATGCTTCAGAAGCTGAGATGATTTCTGAGGCTGCTCAGTTCCATGTGTGTGACTCACTAAACAAGAGTTTTCAGAGAAAAATTGTTTGTGTCTGCTTGTAAAGAAGTAACACTGTAATTACATAGCACTGGCGTGTACAGGGTAATAGCAGATTATTGTCAGTTTGGTGTAAAATACAATTTTCTCTCTTTTAGATGTGGGTTAGTGGTGGACTGATCTATCAGAAAAGGAAGTTAACTCATGCTCCAAAAAGTAGTGCAACCCCCTATTTTAGTCCTTTTAGCCTCCTAGTCTGCAAGGCTCATCTCTCTCCCTCCCTCCATTCCTCTCCCCCAGTTGTAGTGTCCTAAAATATTGTCATCACAATCCAAGATACTGTTCTGGTTTTGTTTTATCTTGTGTCCCTAAGTTTCCATAACCATGTCCTACATACAAGCAGCTTGCCTTACTCCATTTGCAAGTTTCTGTTGTGTATTATGGGAATCACAGCTAATTGTTAGAGCAAGGTCAGCACTGCATCTAGTCTCTAGAGGATTATTTGTAATGTCCTCACAGCGATTAGCAAAAAAAGAAGGTACATGGCAGTGTTGTCATTGCTTGTTGTGGAGGTAAGGTTGTCCACCTGTAAATCATTGGATATACCCTCTTCTGCATGTGTTTTTCATGTTTAACATGTAACAGAGTTTTATATTAATGGTGGAATATGAGAAGTAGCAGTGTTTTTCCTGAGTTCTGAAAACTGTGAATTAAAATCTGCTCTACTTCATCGGAGTTTTAGACCAGCTTTAAGGAATAATGTGCATATATGAATATATAGGAGGCTAAATTTACTCCAGGATAGTAAGGTGAAGTTGCTTGATTTGTGTGACATTATTTCGTGGAAAAAAATCCATCACTGTAATTGGTAGCTGTCATCATATAGTATGATATGGATTTAACATACATAATTCAAAGACATTATTTATACACTCTTTTTTTTAAAAGGCGTCGTTTGTTACATGACGGGGAAGCTGGTGAATTCAATGACAGTCAATAAACAAAATCTAGTGCTGTGGAGATCTGCACTGAGGCAGTTACAGTGCTGAATTTCTTTCCCTGATCTTTCCTTACAAAATACAACTAGAGCTTTATTTTAAATGGTAACACAGAAAGAGAAGAAAAATATGAGAAGGGAACTTGGAGTGATTCAAAATAGAAATTAAATCCAGTTAGCAGCAAAGAGCATAGAAAATCCTTCCATTAATATTTTGTCCGCTTCCTTTCTTTTTCAATTTGCCGTTTTCTGTGGTTCCTGCTGGTTGTTTTGTTAGGTTTTTGCCAATGTTAGTGTTGTAGTAGAGGTTCATTATTATCTGAATGTGCAAAGCTAAAAGTGAGCGTGGAAAAATCTTTACTCTCAAATGTTTTGAATTTGAGATTGAACACACAGGACTTCAGTGCTGTCCTTTTCTACATTGAAGTCTATACCTTCAGTTTTATCTTTCAGGAAGCAAAAAGAAATAAAAATATGTAGTCTAAGTTATTTTTCAGAAAACAATTCATGCAACAGTCTCCATTTCATCTCCAGCAGAGCTCAAAGAAGAATATGCTCTGTCCTTAGCTGAGATCTTATGGAACAGCAGCACAGTTGTATAGCAATAACGTAGGTGGCACCTAACCTCCTTCAGCAGCTCCAATGTCCCAAACATAAATAAGTTCATTTTAGCATAAAGTTCACACTAAATTCAATTGGAGCAAAACCCAGATAAGAGGGAGCACTTCTGAAAACTCCACTCCCTTTTTCATTAAACAGAACATTGAAATAATCGCCTGTTTTGGGGTGTAATGATGTTATCACAGAAAATAAGATAGCATGTAAAGGGGCTTACAAGTAGTTGAACTGCTAAAGCTTTGAAAAGATTGCGTTTGTTACTGTGATTTATATTCCAGTTTTCCTGGCATTATTTTCATTGTGAGGTCTGAGCAGCTTTGACATATTCTTGAGAGGTGATATGTATATGAAGTGAGAGACAATAATAATTCTTAAGTAGTTTAGCAAGTTGTTTAAGAATGAAGTTATATTATACCTTTCTGTTTTCTGGGGTAGTTCATATTTTCCTCAAGATTTTCAGTAGCTTTGCTCTGTGATGTGCTGAGTGCATTTTAGTTCAAGTTGCTTTTCACTGCAAGGAGCAAATGATGTTCAGGAAGGAAATGGCATGATGACCAAATGACAGTTCAGAAATGGCACAAAAGTCCTACTAATAAGACAATATTCCGTGCTGTTGAGACGGGAGAAAAGTTAGGAAACCACAGGAAAAAAATTTTGATAAGATATGCTAAGAGTAGAGAAATATTTCACTTAAGTCATAGATGAAATTTAAATGCTGCATGCCTTTAATTTGTCCACTTCTTCAGAAAACAGAATTAAGCTAAGTTCCAGGAGGTTCTATTACCATACTATGTAACAGTAGTAACTGAAATTTCTATTTTTTGAGGAACTTATTCTGTAAACTTTAATGTGACTTTTTATTACATTCTAAAATGTACCTCATAAGAAGCTTCAGCTTAAGCTTGTAGTGTGCACCAATTCTTCATTCCCCTCTTACTTTCCAGCAAATTCTAGAAATAGTTTTATTGCCAATAAATTCTTCTTGAAGGCAATTTAATATGACATGGATGTGCAGTAGGGCACAACCTTTGAGTTTGCTGTGAAGGTAAAGTATACTTTTAAAATATTAGAGAGATTAGGAAGCAATCTGACAAATAGTTATGACTTTGAGACTTAAAAAGCCTCCACAACACAAAAAATAAAAACTTGAGTGTTTGATCTTTTTATTTAATTTAGCCAAAATGTTTTGGAATAAAATAATATTATGCCAAGGAGGTAATTGACTTTTGGTTGTATGCAGTAAGAGATGAATAGCAAAAGTTCATGCTCCGTCAAAAGTCTTGGAGCCACATAAGCCTCCTGCATCAATCTGTTAATTTTGTTAGTTACCGCAATTGGATCGGGAAATATTTAAGGTAATCCTTTATTCTGCTATGATTTATCTCAATTTTTTAGAATGCTTTAGCAGTATGTAGAATTATGTAGCCATTGGTGTGGAATATAAATTCCATCATCACAAAGAGGAGTCTGCAGCCTCCTTTGGTTCAGTAAGCTAATTGATACTGGTGATGAAGACACCCATCTCACCTTACTTCCTTCAAAATACAAGAATATTGTTCAGTAGTTTTCATGGACCAGGTTCAGTAATTTTAGACTGAAAGAGTATATAAATGAGCATGGTGCCTTTCCCACAACTTAACTGCATAGCACAAGGTTACCTTGATCTGCTTAAGCTAAAGTTCTATACCCCTACATTTTTGGGGTGCAAAATGACTACTGACCTGATTGTTCTCTGATAGAGACATAGATAGGAAATATGTTACTGACTATAAATAAGATGAATTAGTGCTGAATTAGTCAGAGGCTATCGTCCAGATAATCAAACTCTCTTTGAAATATGCTAAATGTAAATGAAGTCTCCTAGACCAGGTAGTTCTTGTGACACTATAATTGAATCTTTCACTGAGAGGTGCACTTGGTATAATTTTTTGTTTTTATTTAGAATACAAATTCTCCTTATACGATAGAGTTTGTTTCTTGGCACACAAAATAATTCAGTGTTGTGGTGGCATTGCTTTCTAGACTGGTTTGTAAAGTCAGTTCATGTGGACTCCATGTTCAGTGTATTAAGTGATAAACATAAGGCTTTAGTTAGGTCCCAGTGCAACAATAGCTAAACGTTTTGAAGAACTTTTCTTTGGCAAAATGCTGTATTGTAATTGGAGTCATGATAGAAACCAATTATATAGAGATTGCAGCTCTCTATGTGTAGTTCAGCATGCTAAAATCCCAAACCTCCTTCTCCATTGGTGTATAGCAAATTGATTTAAAAGTTTAATTGAAATGTGGAAATTCCATGATTAGAAGTCCAAAACCATATTATAAGAGCACTTTATCCTTTATCCAGAACTAATCTTCTTGCAAGTCACAAATGAACGTGGTGCCCGGTATCTTCTAAGACATCTGTAAAGAAATGTGTTCATGTTCAAACATTATTCATCTTCACTGAAAGAGGTCTGCCTCCATCATCCTCCTCTTCTTGCTATACCTCTTCTAAGATAGGAGGGGATCAGCTTTTGTTTAATATAGGCCAGCAGCATGCTAAGAACATACCTCAGCATGACTTACAGGTTTGGAGTTGTATTTTATTTCCTTTTTAAAGAAACTTGTCATTTTGATTCTCTGTATACCATATGCTTTCTATGTTGCTGTTGAGCTTTTTTGCTCTTTCTACATGAATATATTTTTGGCCGCTGTCCTGTGTTACAGGGCTGGAGGGCCTTTGTTCCAGTGGGGCTATTCTCTGTGGAGCCTTACATTCAATGGAATTGCAGTTGGGGTTTATAATGCTGCAAGTCTGCTGTGTGCTGCGTTGTTACTATCTACACAGGGTGAAGCAGGTAGGGCAAAGGCAGTACTTAAAGATTTTTGGAGGCCACCTCTATAATCTGCTCTCTAGGTTGCCTTTGATTTGTGTCAAAGAGCATATTTTTTCCTATTTTTGTGTTCCCCCAAATTGTATGCTTGGTATTCTCGGATTCATGGTGATAAATCTTTGGTAACAGCCAGCAGCTGACATCATGCTACATATTACTCCTTGATGGTGCAAAGATACTTATCATATTTTATAGGTGCAGAATTCAATATAAAGACTTAAATTGCAGCTTCAAGATGTGACTTTTTAAAAATTCAGTTTCTCAACTGAGTAACAACCAGCTGTGATTTTGCTCTTGGAAAGAAATACCACTGCTGTTATTTATTTATTTTACAGTAATCAGACAAGAGCTGTATTGGTGTATAATTTAGGAGTGCCTGTGTCAAGGTGATGCCGTCTCAGCTATTTCCTGAGCTTTCTGAACCTGGTATCATTTCTGGTCAGAGCAGTCCCAGGAGACAGGGCTGGACACCTGGGAGATTTCTGCCTCTTATTAGGATCTGCCAATACTCATTATTCTCACAAAACAGAGTCAGCGTGTGGGGGCCTAGCTGTGGGCACAAGGGGCTAACATAATCAGCCTGCAAAGAAGTTATGCTCACTTCTACTATTTATTTTGCTGAGCCTGTGAGCCAGGAAGGTAACGCAGGAAAGGAGACAGGGTGATGTGTGGACAGGTTACTGCTGCCACTGCACTTTCCTGTGCGGGTATCTGTAGAGGAATGCTGAGGTTCATTCCTAGGCAGGGATTGCCAAGGTAGACCTTGAGGTCACAGATATGTGGGTCTCTGTTGCAAAATCTGTTTCTGAGAGGATCGGTCCGCACATCACTGTTGTCTACAACCAGCCACAGATGGCTGCAAACAGCATATTTTGCTTTTTACTCCTTCTTTGGAGGAGTCATACTTCTGCCCGTCCTGATGGTGCTACATTAAGAAAGATGAAGCATGTAGGATACTTAGTTATAGTTCTCTGCACTAGCTGTAGGAAATTTTACTAGTGTTATCAAATTTTGTGTGTATGTTCTAATTAGCAAGAGTGACATAACTGGTTTCATATGTGCAGTCACGCAATGGAAGCACAGTAATTTAGTTCTAAGAGTATTACAGTTTTAGCTCAAAAAATGACTGAAGAGTGCTACTGAAGCAGAACTGACAGTGGCTGTGATTTTCTTTTTATTCCTTTTTAACTAGAGCTACTTGTTAAAACTCAGACCATAAAAGAGACTAGACACATGTGAAATATGTATTGTTAACCTTTGTTCAGTTCTTAATCACTGATTTGTGTAATTCTTTCTGACACAGATTTTTGGCTAAAAACATAAAACTGGGATAAAAGAATTGAGGTGGAACTTTGGTTATAATTTCTTTTTTCTTTTCCACATGCAGAAATAGAAACAAATGCTGTGCAGTAAGATATCTAATCCTATAATATATTCTCTTTCATTAGTATGAAATATTCTATGTTAAAGTGTCCAACACAATTAGAATAACAGTAGGTATGTATAACATATATAACAATATGTGAGGAAGTGACTCAAGCAATAAAAAAATTAGCTTACAGAACAAGCAGCGGCACAGTTATTATTATGGAACTTAAAAAAAAAATTAATGTTTGCCTTTTGTGCCATTTTTGCTTTTTGTATGCACAGAAAGCAATGTATTATACTGAGTCCTTTGGATAAGGAAAAGTCCTTCTGACTCTGGGACTTTCAGATGCAATTACTGGGGACTTGGGACTTTCTGATAAAAAGGATAGATTTATCTTTGTAGAATCTAGAATGGTTTTCTGATTTAGTTGTGGTTTAATGAGGGTTCTGTGGTGGTAAAGGAAACCATTATTACTGGTAATGTTCACATTCATTTTAAATGGCTGAAGCAACACAATTCAGTGAGCAAAATTTGCAAATCAATGCTGTAAAAATGATTTGTTGTGCTTGAGTTGAACAGCTGATGTGTCTGTTGCCTATAAAACTGACATATAGCCCATAGGGCAATGATGTGTAACCGGATATGTAGTAAGTACAGATAGTTGTTATTATTCTTTTCTTGATTATAGTCCTTTTCAGCACCAATCAAGTATGCATCTGTGTTTTCAAGGGTATGTTTTTATTAATGATTTAATGTTTCAAACAGAACAGGTTTAACTCAAGCTAAAGCAACACGAGTGTGATATTTCAATAACAGTTACTATTAGACCGTAGTGACATAACTAATTTTACATGTTTTAGTAGTGAACGTCATGTAAAATGGATGCCCTGAATTATTTTGTGTATTTGAGTACACTGAACTAAATTGTTTTGCATTATTTTCATACCTTGCTTTGGCTTTTGATTTAAATCTCCTGTTTTCACATATGGCAAGATTAGATACCCTTTTTCTTTTCCCTTTTTCTCTCGAGTTTTCACTACAGTTAATAACCAATGGCCTTTTCAGAAGGAAAACTGGCTATTTTGATAAAACCTTAGGTTTGGATTTTGCATACCCTGTGATTGTTCTGATTTGGCTGCACTAAGCCGCCAGATAGGATGTTTTTGACTTATGTCTATAAAGGAGAAAGTTTCAGTGTTTGCTTTTGTTCTTGAAAAACATCTGTCCATCTTGTGACTGAAATTTAAATAAAATTCCATTTGTAATGGTTTGTTTATTTATTTTACAAACTACTAAATTTGAGGATCTGAAGAAGTGAGAAGAAACACTTATTTTAAAATGAAAAAAAAAACCCCAAACCCCGAAACATTAAAAGGAGCCCTTTTCATTCCATTTGGCTTGTTATTCAGAGCTCTATAAATCTATGTATTTGTGAGTTTTCAAAGAATCTGGTTTTGTCGTCAGCTATTGCTTTAGTGAATTAGATATCCTTCAGAGTTCAAAACTAAGCTAATTCTTTCTTTCCCCAGTATGCTTTGCAAACAAGAACTGGTCAGTTCTAGAAGTAGTATTACCGCCTTCATCGTTTGGCAAGTACTGTAAATGTTATCCTTGCAGTTTCAGACTCCAGACCTGGTGAGACTCCTGATTACAGAGCTGTCACACTGGAGCTGCTGGAGAAGGGAGAGGTCTCCACACAGCTGTAGGGTGCACTCTGCTCTTCCATATTGGATAGCTGTACAAGCTTCCAGCAATTGTTTGGCCAACATATTGCATTACTCCTTGTGAAGAGACTGCAAAAGAAATTCATCTGGGAGATGGTTTTAGGCTGGAGAAGAAAGGAGGTTGGTTCTCATTCATGTGGTCAAAGTTAATCCAAATTTAAGTAATTTGTTATACTTCTGACATCATTGCATTTGACCTCCACGTGTCTTGGCCTGTGTGCTTTTACAGTTTTTGCCTTTGACTTCCCATTTGATCTTAATCTACTCCTTGGCAGACTAGAACAGATACAATTTCTCTTACAGTTTTTGCTCCTTCTATATTCCATTTGAAATATAATTCTAGCTCAGCCTTACTTTCCAGGTTGAATACACCACTAAAATTGGTTGCATTTTTTAATTAAGAATTAGAAATAGATGAAACAAAGAATGATTGCACCAGTATATTTCTTAACAGTTCATGTAGTTTTGGTCATAGCTACAGGGAAGTTTCCTATGTATTCTTCTGTGTAGAGTAATATGTTTGTAATAGTTCTAATTCCACATACAACACCTTCAATGAGTAAACAAGGCAGAACTTCATTAACTTAATGGTGTGCAAATCTTCATAGTGTACTGAAGTTTGTAATTTATAAGCATTTTTTAGGAATTCAGTGCACAGATGTTGAAATTAACTAAAAAAAATAATCACGTTTAGGATCTTTCATGTAAAATTTCACATTCTAGTTTATAAACATCTTATAAAAAGGTCTTCTTAAAGATTCATTAATCTTTTTATCAAGAAAAGCATTATAGAGAACTGTTTTTGGTAGATCTGATATGCTGAGACTTCATAGCATGGTTGTAATTCTGGAGATGTCTGTAGAAGCGTACACTGAATTTCACAATAGCCCTTTTGTGCATGATAAGTATTTCAAATCTAATTTAAATGTTGTTCTTCATGGCTGCCAGGGAGGCATGCTGCCTCAGGTAGCTGGATTCAGGACCAGGACATTTTTAGTCACCAAATCTGTATTCAAGTGGTCAACTTTAGGACTTCAGCTGAGTCAGGTGTTTAGAGCTGTACCTAAACCTGGACATGGATAAATCCTGGGTTAATCTCCTTGCTCATGGAATTAAATCCATTGCATAGTTTTGAAAGGATTGAATGGAAATAGAGAAATGTGAATCAAAAAAATGTATTTTCCTAGTGATCTCTTAAGCTACAATTTTGCGACTTTAATTTCTGTTTACTTAGTAATAGGCACTTAACAGCATTACAGCTACAGTGAGCAGAGTTAACTTCTAAAGCTTAGACCAGTTGGTCTCTCCTAGTCATTGCTCAGGCAGAGCAAATGGTACCAAACATCAGCTCATAGCAGGGCCATGCCTGATTGGGAATCGTCCTTCCCAGGTCATACCTATCATTCCCTCACAGTGTCCTTTGCTCATGTTTCGTGTTCAGCTGACCTTACATTTTCTGTACTCTCTTCAGATGTGTTCAGATCTGGTCTAAGCTATGTCTTATGACTTTCCTGTAAACCATAAAGTTTAAATCTGTAACAATTTCAAACAATGGAAATGACTCCTCATTTTTTTGTCAAGAACTTGATACAATCATATGTTTTTGCCATGTGTTTAGCTAAAATCTCCTGTGCTGTACGGTATTGTACATGTCAAAACACAGTTTGCTTCAGTAGATGTAATCAACTGCTAAAAATCAATAAATCTTTTTACAGTTTGTCACTAGGGAACATTATACTGTGTTTACTGGTTGGCGTTTTTGCCCTTCAGATGTAAGAAATAACAGATCTCTTGAGTCTGAGTGTATCGAACTACTCTGCTGGTTGACTGTGCTACCCTGCTGTGAACTGCTGGCATGGCTGATGGGGCCTCTTTTCACAAGACATTTTTAGTAGCCCTTTTTCTGATGTTTATGCTTCCTCAGCTGGACCCTCCAGTGATTTGGGGCTAGATAGTATAAAACCAGCCATTGTAGATGAATAGGCATGCTGACATTGAGGGCTTGAGCAATATCAGCAGGCATGTTTAGCACAGGAGGCTGTGAGGACTGTGTGCTCCCTCACCCTTGTGGCTGGGCCTGTACGGAGCTCCCAAACCTGTTCTTATCTCAGCATTTCTCAGCTGTCCCCTCCTTACTGAGCTGCTCCCCATTGCATCCAGATCTGGTGATCAATGCGCACAGTTCAAGCCTGTAGGTCTCATTATATTGGTTTCATACCATGGGAAAGGTTAATGAAAAACATCACCATAAGAGTTTCAGAGATATGAAAGCATAAAGTGCTTTTCTTACAAATTTTTCTTCCCTTTTTAATACTTCCCTACGGTTTCTAATTTGGTCTTGATATTTTTTTTAAAACTCCAGTTTTACATGCCATTGGTAAGTGACGTGGATTAAAGAAATCATGTTTGGATCTTTTACAAGCAATGAAAACTGACAAATTTTTAGTTTAAAATAGCAGTTACTAAAAAGTGTTTTGCTTAGCAATTCATGCAAAAGAGGCAAATGCAAAGGCGATAACATTTTATTCATGCTGGCAAAAAGGTAGGTAATTTTGTAGTTTTCTTATTCTTTAGTCCCTGAGCCTGAGGGAGTCCAACACACATTTTGTCCTAACAACACGTGTCACAAAGGAAAACTGGTAACATGTCTGTTTGCTTAAATGGCAGTTGAAAAGTTCTTTTACATTTATAATAATTTCAAGAACTGCTCTTTTTATAGGTTTGGGAAGTGGTGGGCTGGAAGCTGTTATCAAAACCCCGTAATGAAGACTAGAGGCAAAAATCAGGCAAAGTAGGCAAGTGAGCAAAATTAAAACAGAAGTTAAAAATGGCCCTTGTTTCAGCTATTCCCTGCATACTGAAGAAGCTTCAAATAGATTTTTCCTGTTGAGATCTAGGCCAAAATAGACAATCTGAAACTGAGATTGTCACCACTAACCTACACTTTTCCTGCATGTCACAGGTGATGTTTACAGACTTAAAGTTGTCTAAACATCTCCATCTTCCGTACAGAGTTTTAAATATGCCGGAGAAATTGATACAGAATACAATAGTATCTCATTATCCAAAAATGTTACTGTGCTTTCACATAAACCTCTCTTTAAAGCAACGTGGTTTTGCCTTTGCTTTGTGATTGCATTAAAGCTTAATATCTTTCATTCCTGTAATGTATTGTGTCAAGCTTTGGAAACATGACATGCCTGACACGTTGTTGCTACTTGCTTTTTGACATATTATCCCATGAGGCAAATGAGCAATCTACACTGCCATATTCCCTGGTGGCTTCATATCGACATAATTAATTCACAACTTAAATCCCTTCACATGCTGTTCTGTATAGAAGTAGTTAGATGGAGCAGGTGTGCTAAAGGGCTGAGTGAAGTCTTGAAGGCAAAATGATGAGTGAAAAGGTTAAGGTACAAGAAGTAGCTCTATTTCTAATTGTAGTCAGTTGTAAGCATCGCTATCAGGAACAGGACATGCCCTGAAGTAATGGGCAGTCAAGCAGAGCCAGCAAGTTCCTGAAACCTCCAGTAACCAACCTCTGGACCAAACTGGAAAAATCCTGTGAGCTCTTCTTTAACGGTCTCCTGCACAGATGACTTGTACCTGTGTGACAGGATCCCAGGGGCGAGAAAGGACATTCCCTAGTATGTGCTACAGCATCGTAGTCCAGATTAGAGACCCTTTTAACATCTGCTATGCATTGAAGCCCATGCTGTTTCCCACTCTCTTACAGATGTAGTACCAGACAAAATCTACTCTGCTGATCTGTCCAGCAATAAAAAAACTGTCGGGGGGAAGGTTAATAGTTTAACATACTTATTACTTGAAATATTTCACACCACCTTCTTCTTTTTATCTTTATTCCCCAACCTGCCTGCACATGTTGTTTGCTATCACGCACCCGCAGCATTATTGCAGCACTGCCTGTCGGTGGTGTTAGAGGCCAGGCGGTGAATTTTCTTGCCTCCTGTTTCTGCTCACCCTAAGCAGAGCTGCATCTGTTTGGTGGCAGCTTACAGACAGATACTGGCTATGGCGATGCTTTCTGCAAACGCACATCATAGTTCTCAGCTGTAGAGTTTCATCCGAATGATTCTTTGGCATTTCCCTGATGCCCATCTTTTCATAATTAAGCCATCACACTCTGTTAAGTATTGTCTCCAGCCCAGCAGTGCAGAAATACTTCTTTTAGGAAGCCGGTTTGAGCTGATGAAATAATTAAAATTTTAAGGTCAGTTTGGGGAAGAATTATTTAAACACACATAAATATGTCTAGATTTGGGTGTGGTTTCCTAGTCTTGATTAATTTTTGTTATGTCACTTTTCTCATACACAGATCTCCATCATGAAAGCCCTCTGAAATGAACTCTCTAAGAAGATAGCATAGGAACTAAAGCTATATAGAGAATGATGATTAATAGAGTCTTCTCCTCTCTTTCCTCCCTCCATCCATCTGGAATAAAACTGTGGCAGACTGGAGAGATACATGTTACTTATTTTCTGTTATTACGATCTGGGCGGATTTATTCAGAATCCCTGAGAGGCTGCTGAACAAGCACATTTTGATTTTCTCTTCTGTCAGAGAAGCATTTTCTGCTCATATCCCAAAATATGGGTTTAGGTTTGCCTGCACCCTAAGGCAAGCAGCAATCACTTTAGGGGCAATAACAGGTTTTCTGTGTGTTAAGATGTCATCACTTCTAAGTATTGTATCGTAACTACCTTCAAGGAGTGGGATCTGAGGGTTTCCAGATTCTCATTGGATCACAGAACTGAGTTTAGCCCTTAAAGGCATACAGTGTCATGTCAAAGAGTGTCGAGGTTCCTTCTTAGAGACTTCTACTGATGATAATTTAGACATCTTTCAGCAGGATGAGAGGCACACTTACAGTATTTCCATTTTACAATCCCCAATTTTCCTCACAACATGATTTATGCATGCCAGCTCACACAACTGCAAGGTATAAATATTTTGATGAATACTTGTGCAAAGTGGCTTATATAACTTAGGCATTTGCTTGTCAGTTCTGAATTTGATATGGGTATGTGTCTAAATTGTTGTGATCACTGATTTCATTTTTTTACCTCACAGTTTTCCATCCCTTCATTTTTAGAGGAGTAGAGTTGACATGCCCAAGGCAATGAGGATGTTAGTGAAACACAAAAGGAGCATATTTTCCATCATTAAACTATCCATGAACCATGAAGCAATGAGCCAAATATTTGTACTACAGTTTAATATGGTGCTATTTATTCTGCACATGTTTATAACAAGAATCTTGTAACACCAGTGAGTTCTCTGTACATGAAATAACTCGGTAAATGCTGTGATACAGAATTATTTCTCAATTATTTCAAATTAGGGGGTTGTGCAGTCTCTTCAGTGACAATTACAATGTGTTTAGAAACTGCCCTTACAAATCTAGAATTTACCTTCATATGTTACTGGCACTTTGATATGTTAGTACACTCAGTAGAATGTATCATAGTTCTCCCTGCAAATTATGCTCTATTAAAGTCTTGATTCATATTCCAAATAAGTCAATAGACTTTAAAATCAATGGGAGTCAAACAAGGTAATGTGCCATTTAAAAGTATTTTATATTATAAGAATGTTTAATGCTACTTCAGGTTAAATATTTCATCTTGTTACATACTAACTGGATACCTCACATTTATTCTTCTGGAATTTCAAAAGATACAGCCTGCATTATTTATTTTTAATCCAGTGTGGATACAAAGTCCAAGGGCTACCACCTGCAATTCCTCACCAGTGCACTAATATATTGCACCAGTAAAATTTTTTATAGTGAACAACTTCTAACTTTGTTATGATAGTGTATTATTTCTTTCATGTTTTAATCTTTTTCTAAGGAAACTCTTTCTCCCAACAACATTTGGTAGTGGCAGGAATGAGTTGTAGCAGTATTCAAGCACTCTGCTGCCTTACCATTACCTTCAGCTGTACAGCATTGTGCTAAGCTGCAAGAGAGCTGCTTGCAGGATATAGTAGGTGATGAGGATCAAACTTCCTAAAATTTAATTCTTCCATTTTCTCCTTATATGTTCTGTTTAAGCATCCAGTCACTATCTCCAGCTTGTTTCCTAACCACTGTTTCTCAAACTGACTTTCAGTCACTTCACCACTTCCTTAGCTGAAGCTTCCATTTTGGAAAAATGAGCTAAGATCCTTTGTTTTAGAGTATGTGCGACCAATCCTTTTATATTCTTTCATTCAAAGCAACTACAGAGTGGCCAAGGGTGCTATATTGGAAATGAGATCACTTGAGGGATGCATGATGAAGACAGCAAATGAGTCACCAGATGATACAGGCATTTACATAACAGTTGCTTAGAGTGATATAGTAGTTGTGAGCCATTAAATATTGAGTAGCAGTTATGGGCAAGTGCAGGTAGTTGTTGGCCATTGCAGAACTTGGGGGAATATCATTCCTGCAATAGCACATCACGCTTTTCCTATCCCTGCAGTGCAATCAGCTGTGAAACCAGAAAGAGGTGGTTTGATGATGGAAATACAGCTTGCTGTCCTGCCTAGGACTGGGCAGTGGTAGTAGCTTGGCATCAGAAAATCTGGAGTAAGCATGGTTATCGTCCACCAACAACAAGTTGTAAGGCCAAGCAGGAGGGTTCAGTACCATTAGTATCCCGGTGGCAACTCTTCTGGGCACAGACTGATCTTTGCCTCATGAAACTGAAAAAGAGATGAGAAAGAATTATTTACTATTTGAGCAGGCACAAGTTGGTTTGGAGGCACTGAATAAAATGACATAGACAGCAGATATATCACAGAAGTAAGCCAGATCCTAACTCGCCTAATATTGCTGCTGTTGTTATAAGCCACCTCAAACCTACCAGTGTTCTCATGTGCCACTCACTTCTTCACAGAGGCGACCTGCTGGAGCACATTGCTTCCTCACAATGTTAAGACAAAACTTGCTTGTTTTTTTTAAAAAAAGTGAGCAAACAAAACAGTCATTACTCCAGGAACATTTAAATAAATGTGCATTGGTATACAAAAGCTAAATTGAATCTTAGTCCCTACAGAGAAAAACGGCTGCTGCTGTTTTGTTCTTACAACGTTCAGTAATTTTGACCTGATTATTGAAGTGAGGTGCATCAGGCAGGCAGTTGCTTTTGTACTTGAACTTTCGATCTTGAGTACAAAAAAATGTGGTTTTGAGTAGAACCACTACTTTTCATGAGTCCTTATTAGTATGTTTGTAATGTGGCATAGTCCATGTATCCAGTTGCTGAATTCTTTCCAGATAATTTCCTTGATATTTTCACCACACTTAAGTTAACTTGAATAGGTACTCTTTCATATACGTTTATTTCTTTCCTTTGTTTGTGAGCATTTTTACTTTTAACTACATTAGAAGCCTCTGATAAAGTGTTTTCTTTGAGAATCCAGATGTTTTTCATTGACTTGATTGCTTTTCTTAAAACAATCCCTCATCCCTGGATGAAGGATTAGAGAGTGCTGTCAGCAAGTTTGCTGATGATACGAAACTGGGAGGAGTGGTTGACACACCAGAAGGATGTGC